>JAJQKJ010000750.1:0-201306 GCA_029574335.1 Rana kukunoris
CCATAGTCCATTTTCCAATTTCACTGATTGGCGCCGCTCTCGAGTTGTGAGCACTGCGCACAGCGGAGCTGACAAGGTATGCTTCAAGCGCACATGCGCGAGCCGGCCGGCCCTTCATTTGCATGGGGTCACGGCTCATTTCAATGTAACACGCCCACGTCCTTCCCAATTGTATTATGTATTACTCCTCCTTACGCCTCTGAAAAAACGTTACGCATGCGCAATTTTCCTGCACAAAAGCTACGAGAATAGGGTGATTACGCGGCAAAATTGCGCAAGTCTATCGTAAAGGCGGTGCGCTACGCCGGTCCAATAATGCGCAGATGTACCTGAATCTGGGCCGTAATTTTTATTCCTATTACAAGGAATATAAACATCCTTGTCATAGAAAAAAACAACAGTACAAAAAATAGTAGGAAATATTGCGCTAACCAAAATAATAATTAGAATTAAGATTAAAACTAAAGCAGCTACATTACAATATGACAAATATTGAATGATATTTTTCTATGATCCTTATAGAAAAAAACAAGGCCGTCAAGCTATCAGAACATATTCATCACACTTTATTCGATACTATGGACACATACGATAAAAAATGGAAACCTTGTGATTTATCTCTATTGATTCATTGATCTACAATATGTTACTGTTGACTTGTTAATAGTGATTCTATTATACTGTACATCCCATGGTTTGTTTCCCTCCATTTTATATAACTGCTACACATACATTTTGCTGATGTTTACTGCTCCCATCTATTTACAGTATATGTACACTTAAAACTGTATTGAGACTTATTTTTCAATAAACCGTAAAAAAAAACAAAAAAAAAAACATGACAGTTCCTCTTAAATATGAGATCTGGGGTCCAAAAGACGTCAGATCTCATATTTACACTAAAATGCAATAAAAAAAAAGAAAGAAAATGTCCCTTTTAGAGCAATGGACGGAAGTGACGTTTGGATGTTGCTTCCGCTCTGCAATGACTTGGAGACGGGTAGGGGCCATCTACCCCTCATGTCAGGCTAGGGACAGGTCCGCATCACCTCCGCCGTTATCGACGGCCATGGTAAGCGGCGGAGGGCACCGGAGCGCGGTGGGGCCTATCCCGTTGTCGCAGAGGCCACTCATGTTTATCTAAAAGAGAACTGCCGGCTCTTGAAGAAGAGCCGACAGCTAGCTGCTACCATAAAAACAGTATTCCTCTTCAAAGACAGGACATTTATAGTCTTCCTGCGCAACGTAAGCGGTTAAGGGACACAGGGTTAGTAATAATTCTGAGACAAGAGGGACATTTATATATAATACTAATGAGGGGTGGGCAACACAGCAGTGTAACATTAACAAGACCTCCAACAACAGCATAACAACTACTTGTAAGAAGGGTGGTTAGCTTGCAACTCAAGAGGGGGGGTCAGTTGGAAAGAAGCCACAGCTGAGAAATAAATTGGAACAATTCCCACCACATGCAAAACAATGAAGGGATATCCCCTTGGGATGCATCTGTGCAGGGCAGAGAGATGGAAGCATTATGTAGACATGTGCACAACAAAATTTTTCGTTTATTTCTGTTTAGTTTCTGTTCGTTTATCGTGATTCGTAACGAGTTGTAATTTCGTAAGACGTTAGTTATCGTATTCGTGCTCTTTAGTATTTTCGTAACACTTTTTTTTTCCGTTTACGTTTTTTTATGTTCGTTTATTTTTCGTTGATACGAGATTAGTATTTTCGTTAAATGTTGTATACTGCCTCGTTCGTATTTTTACAATGAATTTATTCGTTCATTCGTTTTTACGTTGGTTTATTTTTCGTTGTTTTGATATTCGTATTTACATTATATTTTCCGCGTTTGTATTTTCGTAAGAAATAAATCTTCGTTGCTTTATGATCATTCGTATTTTCGTGTCTAATTTCATTTGATTGTAACAACGTTCTTTTGTAGATTTTTTGCATTCGTAATTCTGTTAAAATACATTTTACGTTTATTTGGCACACTACTCGTCGTAATTTTGTAAAACATCGTAATTTACTGCGATTGACTTGACAGATCCACAAAACTGGTGCAACCTACACACCCTGGACTCTGGATGGAATGCACTGCAGTCTAACACAGATAAAGACACAAGGTCAAGGAGCCACTAGGTAATAAGAAAAAGGAAAATTTATTATCAAATACTTACCGTAATTTTCCTTTCCTGATGGACTCCATGGCAGCCTACGTGTGGGTTAATCCTGCCTCCTCTCCAATGCTATAGGACCCCATACCCATAAAGCTTTGCTCACCTTCAGTACTGGTGTTCCGTAACTAGCCGACTCCATGCTTACTGGGTGGGTACTCCGTCTGCCATGGAGTCCATCAGGAAAGGAAAATTACGGTAAGTATTTGATAATAAATTTTCCTTTTTCCTGACAGACTCCATGGCAGCCTACGTGTGGGAAATAACTAGCCAAACCACACGGGTGGGTATGCTGAACAAAAAATTGTTTAATTTGTCCTGTCGGCCGACAGGATTGAAAGCCCAAAATTTACAGAAGAAAGGGATGCAGGTTCAACACAATAGTGGGACATAAAGGTATTAATGGAGGACCAAGAGGCCGCTTTCCAGATAACGCCCGGAGCCACGTGATGGGCAGCCACCCAGGAAGTTGCCATCCCTCTGGTAGAGTGTGCAGTCACCACCTGCGGAGGAGCCAAGCCCTTCACTTTATATGCCTGCTGAATCGAGTGGATGATCCAAGCCGCAATGGTTCTTGAAGAGGCCTTCTTTCCCTTGTTGATTCCTGAGTGCAGGATGAACAAATGATCTGAGCGTCTGAAAACAGAAGTAACTTGGATGTATTCCGTAAGGGTTTTCCCTAAGTCCAGAGGGTGAATTCTCTCTGACTCCGAGTCTCTGAAAGTAGGGAGAACAATCTCCTGGTTGACATGGAAAACTGACGTCACCTTCGGGTTAGAACCCAGCATGGGAATCAGGACTACTCTTTCTGGAAAGAACGTTAGGAACGGCTCTTTGTAACCCAGGGACCCGATCTCCGAGACTCTCTTGGCCGAAGTGATGGCGACCAAGAAGGCAACTTTAGCCGAGAAATCCTTCAGTGAGAACGAAGAAGATTCTGTTGTACTCTTAAGGAACTTACTGATAATGGAAGATCCAACCCCGTTTGGAGGAACCTTAGGATATCTTTGTAAACGATGAGCCTGATGTTAAAGAAAACTCCACAAACTTCGTCCAAACTCTTCCATAGACTTTATTTGTGCTTGATCTCCTCGAGCTCATCAGAGTTGCGATCACCCTAGGAGTGCAGCCAAGGGCTTCTAACCTCTTCCTCTCAAGAACCATACCGCTAGCTTCAGTATGGATGGAGCGGGGTGAAGGAATGACCCTTGGGAGAGAAGATCCGGTCTGGCTGGTAGAGGTATTGGGTCCCGGTAACTCAGTTGGACCAAAAGGGGGAACCACGGCCTGTTGGGCCAGTAGGGCGCCACCAGTGTTAACTGTACTGACTCCGACTGGAGCCTCCGCAGGAGTTGGAGGATCACAGAAAACGGGGGAAAGGCAAATGCCCTCTTGAATCTCCACCCGTCTGTCAAGGCGTCCGTCCCCGTTGCTTGACTGCAGTGACCCCTCGTATAAAACTTCCTCAGCTTGCGGTTGTATAGAGAGGCGAAGAGATCCACCTGGGGATTGGTCCCCGGGGACAGAATCCACTGAAAAGATTCTTCGTGGAGAGACCACTCGTTGACATCCACCTGAGTGGGTGACAGGAAGTCCGCCTGGGAATTTTCAGTAATACCGACTCTCCTTTCAGAAGCCGGGAAAAGGATTGAAGGGCACACCAGGCCGCCCTGATCTCCAGGATATTCGAGCCTGGGTTGCGAAGGCGGGCATCCCACTTGCCCTGCGCGATCTCTGTGCCGCACAGAGCTCCCCAGCCGGAGCCGCTGGCATCTGTTGTCACCGAAACCCAGGATATTGGAGCAATGGAATGGCAATTCAGGAGATTCTTCCGATGAAGCCACCAAAAGAAGCTGTTCCTCATGGATGATGAGATGAGAATCATCTGGTTCTTGTTCCCGGACTTCCATTGTTTGAGAAAGCCGAACTGAAAATGACGTAGTCTCCACAATGCCCACTTCACCATGGGAGATGTTGAAACCATTGTGCCTATAATCTTCAGACATTGAGAGGCTCCCAGATAACAAACATCTAGGGCCTTGGCAATCCTCTCCTGAATCACGGGAATCTTCTCTAGTGGGAGGGATATAGTTTCCTTTGCGGTGTCGAACTGGGCTCCCAGATATATTAGACGTTGCGATGGCTCTAGGTGGCTCTTTTCTAGATTTAAAAGCCAACCGAATTCCGTCAGGGTCGAGATCACTTGATCCTTCTGTACCAGGAGATGAGCCCTGTTTTGAGACAAGACCAGGAGGTCGTCCAGGTAATGATAAAGCCGTATCTTCTTCAGCCTGATCAGGGCCACAACTGATTTGTCTTTGTAAACACTCGTGGAGAGGTTGTCAACCCGAAAGGCAGACAAATGAATTGGAGGTGCTCCTGCCCCACATGAAACCTGAGGTACTTCTGGAGTTCTGCTGCCACTGGCACGTGGAAATACGCATCCTTCAGATCTATCGAGATCATCCAATCTCCTGGTTGAATTGCTAGCTGGAAAGTGGACAGGGTCTCCATCTTGAATCTCCCGTGTTTTATAAACTGGTTTAGGTAGGTTAAGTCTATGACTGGCCGCCACGAGCTGTTCTTCTTTTGAACCAGGAAGAGGGGGGGAGTATACCCCAAGAAACAGTTCGTCCTTTGGGACGCTTATCACTGCCCCTTGGGCCTTCAGCAGATCCACATAGGACAGAAGAATTTGCTTTTGTTCTGCTGGCTTTGGAAGTAGGGTAGGGATGAACCTGGGAGGGGGAGTGCTGGCAAAGGACCAGACGTGGCCTGAAGACACCGTCTTGATGACCCAAGGGTCCGTGATCGAGGCCGCCCAGACGTGCCGAAAGATTTGCAATCTTGCCCCCACTTGAACCGCCTGGACGTGCTTCATGTCAAAAAGACTTCCCCTGCTCGCGCCCACCGGACACCCGATTTGTAGAAGCTGGTTTACGGGAGGACATCTGGCCCCTGCCCCAATTCCTCCGGAAATTTCCGCCTGGTCTATAGGCACGCGCTTCCCATGCGCGGTCCGGGCTACACCTCCTGAACTGTGGTCTTCTTTTCCCTGGCTGTCGTCTGTCTTGGGGAAGGAACCCCGATTTCCCCCCTGTGGCTTTAGAAATGGCTTTGCCCAACTTGTTGCCAAACAGTGATGAACCTTTCGAAGGGAATTTTACACCAATTCTGCTTCGATGAAGGGTCAGCGACCAAGGGGCGTAACCACAAGGCCCTCTTGGCTGTGACTGAAGACAGCATAATCCTGGCTAATAGTCGAACCAAGTCCACGGAGGCTTCTCCCAGGAATGCTACTGCTAGATTCAGCTCTGAAATTGCCGAACTTCCGGCCAGCTCTTCGGAAATGCCCATCAGAAAGGAGTCCACATTCTCCGTCCAGACTTCCATTGCCTTAGAGAGAGCCGCTAAAGCCAGAGCAGGCCATACCGGCCAGACCATATATCCTCTTTAGATCTTGGTCCATTCTTCTATCAAGACTATCCTTGAAAGACACTGAATCGGACAGGTGTAACGTCACGTGCTTGGCCAAGCGCATCACTGCTGCGTCTACTGACGGGATGTTATCCAGATATCTGACATCCTCCACTTTAAACGGGTACAAACGGGCAGTTTTATTAGACATAGAGGACTTCTTGTCCACCTTGCTCCACTCCTCTTCAAAGATGCCATTTAGCTCTGCAAGTAATGGAAAGCTTGGGTGTTCTTTCCCCAGACGTTTGAAGTATTTCATCTGTTTAGCTGGGGCAGAGGATGAATCTTCCCATCGGAGTGCCTCTTTAACCTCCCTGGCGGTATGATTCTGTCTGGAATTACGTACCAAAAGCGGTACAATTATTTTGCATGGAAATTCTGCGTTTTATACTGTAGGCCTGCAATTTTTAGGAATAACTCACTTAAATTTGTCCAAACCAGAGTCTAGTAGACATCCCGGGTATGATAAAGTTTGAAACACAAAATCATAAAATTATAATATAATAAATAACTATAAATAATTATAATAATAATGTAATTATAATAAAAATTATTCACTAATGTAATCAAATCAAAATCACTGAGATTTGCTCAGTTGCAGAATTGTCGCTGTCATTACTTTTATTTTTTTATGACGAATTTCCCCACAAATCGCTATCGCTCAATTCTGCAAGTGATTATCATTTATTATCGCTGTTTTCTAGCTGCTCTAAAATCACTTTTGACATAAAGGGACACCTTTGGTTGCTATGGACAATCTACAGTTTGCAGGCACAAAAAAATGTTTTTATTATGTAAAAGAACATGCAGGGCACTGGGCAGACCACTAGGGACAGGGGGGGTGTGTGTACTTTTTACATACAGTACTGTAATCTATAAGATTACAGTATTCTGTATGTAATGTGTTTGTTTACTTTTTTGAATTTGCCGCCGGTCTCCGCCCCCGCGCGCCGTTACGTCACAGGGAATGGAGATCGGCGGCGCGCGGGCACTGTGTGAGTCGAATGGAGGACGCCACTCGCTCACACAGCGGGGATGCATCGCTGGATCCAGGGACAAGGTAAGTACAGTACCCCGCCTGGATAAAAAGGTAAGCCAGCGCGCGCTGCAGGCTCTGCATTCACCCCGAGCGCGACTCGGGGATATCGATATTTACATGAAAAATCCACCCCGAGTCGCGCTCGGGGATACCGGCAGGGGGGTTAACGGCCTTGATGAGTGGGGTTACTTGGTCAAAGTCAAACTCCAGATCTTCCTCATCACTTTCCAAGTCGCCCTCAGGGGCCGCTGGAGTGGAGGCGCGAGGTTGGGAGGGGCCTGGATCCTCCTGGAACTCATCGGCCGTGTGACCAAATCCAGCGATATTGGCTTGCCCATGCGTGAGAGACGTGTCCCTTTCCCTTAGGGACTTTTGCACCACGCGTTCAACCAGGGACTCGATGCGCCGATCTTCTGTCTCCTTTTCACCAACCGCCTGGGCATAGCACCGATTGCATAAAGATTTGCCCTCCGGGACCTGAGTACTGCAACCCCAGCATGCTCTACGACTGTAGCGATCATCGTGGCGGTGGGAGCGGTGTCTTAAGGAGGAATGTGACCTTCTCCCCTGATGATGAGAGGTAGGTGACGACCTGCGTTTTCCTGACTTAGAGGATGAAGACTGACGTGGTCTGGCAAGGTCTGGATTCGACAGAGTCCCGCAACCCTACGCCCTCCCCTCACCCGCACATACCTTGTGCGTGAGGACTGGCCATGTGTGGGCGGTGACTGATCCATGAAGCCTGGACCACTGTGACAGGGCGATACTAGATAAGGACCCTAGGAGCTGAGAGCAGAAGTCAAGTAAGGAGCTGTCCCATTCAAGACCCCCACCTGTATATCACAAAAACATCCCTGGAACGAAATATACACAGAAATAAAACCTACCTATCACTCCTAACCTGAAGCCGTTTGTGGTGGAAGATATCAGCTGATTTTTAAAAAGCCCTCGCCGATGACGTCATACTTCACCAGCTCGCGCGCCTGCGCGGTACAGGGCGTCTCAGCGGCGCGTGCGCAGCCGCCGCGAGAACGCCGAACTGTGCGTGCGCGAGCCAAGCCTCGGTCTGGAGGTGGCCACTGCGCACGCGCGCTCACCGCTCACCCGGAAACAACCAGGACAGCTGGAACGCAGAAGCGTTCCAGCCGCCATAGCAAACCTAAGGGAAAAATACAGAAAAGTAGACAGACAACAGGAGAAACATAGATGCGGCTGCCATGGAGGAAAAACAGACCTTGCCAGCCAGTGGGATCCAGGATCTTCGGCACACGCAGCCAGGCACAACAAGTGCACATGCTGCAAAAGCTCTTCACCCGCCCATGGCTGGGATCCGAGCTGCACCGCTGTGGTGTGCCATCCATCTTGCTCGAGTTGGACGTCCTGAATGAACACATATCCTAGAAATCCATGGAGGAGGACAAAAAAGGAACACCAGTACTGAAGGTGAGCAAAGCTTTATGGGTATGGGGTCCTATAGCATTGGAGAGGAGGCGGGATTAACCCACACGTAGGCTGCCATGGAGTCTGTCAGGAAAGAAGCTCATTGGGGCAGTACTAATGAAAGTGAATTTACGTTATTTAATTTCCGTTTTCCGAAGATTCGTAATTTATTTTTCGTTCGTTTTGCTTTTAGTTTATTATTCTTTGTTCGGCATTTCGGTTGTTTTCTTTTCGTTGTTTGAATATTAGTAAGTTTGCATTTTCGTTTATTTTTCTTAATTATGATTTATTTTTTGTGTTCGGTATTTTCGTTATTTCTATGTTTTCGTTTCTTTTTTCTTTCGTTGTGTTGTTCTTTTACATTTAGTAGTTTTGTATCTTCGTAGTTTTCCATATTCGTTATTTTTGGAAATATCGTTATTCGTTATTATTTGCGCTAAACCATTTGTTTATTCGTAGGTTAACGAATCAACGAAAATAACGAATAATGACGGAAAACGTATTCGTAACGAAAAAAATTGCACATGTCTAGCATTTTGTCCTGGTCAAGGTGAAAGGGTGAACCACCTCAGAGAGTAAGGAGGCCTAGGCTCCAAGACAACCTTTTGCTGTGTAACACCGGAAAAGGTTCTGTACAAGATAAAGCTGCTAGCTCCAAAATTTGCCTCACAGAGGTGATAGCAAGCCTGGTCCTGAAAGACCAATAAGGCACCTACCTACAATGACATTAAATAGTAATTTCTATTCCTTTTATAGAGGGCAATAGTGGCTCTTTTGCTCGAGAATAAGGGAGCAATGGGCAAAAGGAGCATAGTAAAATGTCCTCTTTGGGATGGACAGCTAGTATTTTCAGACGTTTGCAAATTTCAGTCTCTGTATTTCTCGAAGTACAGGTTTTCTTTAACCACTTCCTTACTGGGCATGTATACCCCCTTCCTGACCAGGTGAAATTTCAGCTTGCGGCACTGCGTCGCTTTAACTGACAATTTAACTGCGGTCGTGCGATATGGCTCCCAAACAAAATTGGCGTCCTTTTTTCCCCACAAATAGAGCTTTCTTTTGGTGGTATTTGGTCACCTCTGCGGTTTTTATTTTGCTATAAACAAAAAAGGACAACAATTTTGAAAAAAAATACAATATTTTTTACTTGTTGCTATAAAAAATAGCCCAATTTAAAAAAAAAAATCAGTTTAGGCCGATACGTATTCTTCTACATATTTTTGGTAAAAAAAAAAAAAAAAATCGCAATAAGCGACTGGTTTGTGCAAAAGTTATAGCGCCTACAAAATAAGGGATAGAATTATTATTTTTTATTATTTATTTTTTTACTAGTAATGGCGGCGATCTGCGATTTTTATTGCGAATGCGACATCATGGCGGACACATCGGACACTTTTGACACATTTTTGGCACCATTCACATTTATACTGCAATCAGTGCTATAAATATGCACTAAATACTGCATTCCTCACCCCCTAGTGTTATTATTTGCATTATAACACTAGGGGGTGAGGAAGGGGTTAATGTGTATCCTGAATTGTGTTCTAACTGTGGGGGGAGGGGGGGGGGTGACTGATCTGTGTCCATATGTACAAGGAACACAGATCGGTCTGCTCTCTCCCTGACAGGACGCTGTCATTGTGAGAGCCGGCAATGAGAGATGATCTTATATGTTTACATATGAGATCATCTATCATTTGCCGCACAGATCGCATCGCAAGCGGCCACTCTGATTGGCTGTTCGCGGCAATCTGTGATTGGCTGTGTCCAAGGGACACGGCCAGTACACAAGTTCCCCGCTGCGCGCTCTGGAGCACGCGCTGGGAACAAAGAAAGGGGCTGCCGTGAAAACACGGCGGCCCGGAGATTTAGAACCACCCTGCGGCCGCATATAGCGCCTTACTTGACTTCTGCTCTCAGCTCCTAGGGTCCTTATCTAGTATCGCCCTGTCACAGTGGTCCAGGCTTCATGGATCAGTCACCGCCCACACATGGCCAGTCCTCACGCACAAGGTATGTGCGGGTGAGGGGAGGGCGTAGGGTTGCGGGACTCTGTCGAATCCAGACCTTGCCAGACCACGTCAGTAGCTTGAGAGTCAAATGTGCGAGACTCCGGCAACTTGCGGGAGACTTGAGAAGTCTGTATATAAAATGCATTTTTATCTTTTTAAAAAGTGTTTGCCAGTGTAAAACCAATCATATTTCTGGTATAATTCTGATATAATTCTCCTTTAAAGGGGGCATGGCAGGGGGTCCTATGCCTATAAACTTTTGCTAATAGGTGTCCATCTCAAAAAGTTGAGCCCGTGTTTTCAGAGCAGCCAAATGTGAATGAGGCCTTAATCTGACTCCAAATCGTGTAAAACTAGAAGAATTCAAAACAGAATCTACATTTTTTTTAGGGTATTTCTTAGGATAAATTTACATGCCACATATAAAATGTTTACTTTTTGAGGTCCAATTTAACTTACTTAAATCTACACACTAAAGCCGATTGCCTTGCTAATTGCCCTCTATGCAGGTCAATATCATATTGAACCAAGTCTGAGCAGAACATGTCATTACAGTATTATATTTACATTGAATTCAAGCCAAAAGACGCACAGGAGCTTTGTCACCACCTGCTGGTGGTTCTGAGAATCAAAAAAGGTCTTTCCAGAGTTACAGAGAAAAAAATCTGCAGGGTGAGTGATACCTAAAAGTTTTATAGGACACAAACTAAAGTCACATGAGAAGAAGCATGAAAAATCAATATGACAAGAGACTTAATGGAGTGTGTCAAAGGTGACTAAACACTAGAAAAAGGTTTAGGCCCCTTTCACATTGCGGCGGGAGCCACGCTGGCGGTATAACGCCGCTCAAAATAGTGGCACTATACCGTCGGATTTGCCGCGAGTTGCGGCCGCTAGCGGTGTGGTATTAACCCCAGCTAGCGGCCGTGAAAGGGTTAATACCGCCCGCAATGCGCCTCTACAGAGGCGCATTGCGGGCGGTATTGCCGCGGTTTCCCATTGTTTTCAATGGGAAGGAGGGGTATACACGCTGCTCCTCTCACCGCTCCAAAGATGCTGCTGACAGGAGATTTTTTTTATCTCCCTCCAGCGTATCGCCTCAGTGTGAAAGCCCTCGGAATTTCACATTGAGGTTGCGTGGCAGGAGTTTTTCAGGCTGTATAGCGGCGCTATTTTTAGAGCTGTACCGCCTGAAAAACTCCTCAATGTGAAAGGGGCCTAAAGATAACCGGTCTCTAGTTTTTGAAACTTTAGGTCAGTTACCTCTCCACCACTACATGGTGAACTACTGACTAAGGACATATGAGCATGCGTTTAACCCTTTAGTGAATAACATGGCGATTGTTGCAATATTTTATGTCACACAATATTTGCGCAGCAGTGTTTTAGACACAACTTTTTGGGGAAAAGAATTATATAAAAAAAATTGTATTCTTTATTTTATTTATTTTTATATTTTTAAATTGTGCTTTAAAAAAAATGTGATCACTTTTATTGCTGTCACAAGGGAATTAAACATCCATTGTGACAGTAATAGGTGGTGACAGGTACTCTTTATGGAGAGATCGGGGGTCTAAAAGACCCCAAATTCCTCCTTTACACTTCAAAGTAGTCAGATCGCCGGAAACAGTGATTCTGAATACTGTGTATTTTTTTAAGTCCACCGCCATTGGCAGCCGAGTTACCCCGGAAGTGACATCATGATGCAGCTTCTGTGTTTACAGTCAGGAGTTTAGACTAAAGCTGTTTACGTCTGTGTCTAGTCTGTGACCCGGTAGGATGGGAGGCCTGGTTAGAGCGGCGGAGGCGGTGGAAGGAATGTCCCCTCCTGCTCCCCTGGGATAAAAACCGAGCAGCTTTTAGCCGCATCGGTTGTTATCACCGGAAAGCCGGTCGCTGCTGCAGGCATCATCCCGGTATAACCCCTTGAAAGCCGAGCATCTGATATACACATACATGTTTCAAGTTAACCACTTTGGCTCTAAAGCAATTTTTTCATATTTTTTTTTTGTACATATGTAAAGATTTCCATTTTCAGCCATAAAATTACTTAAATTCCTTAATTTCTGAAAGCATGCTAGGTTAGCTCCTTCCCCAGCTGTATGACCCAGAGATCAGTGATATTCCTCCTTCAAATCTGCATCCTGAAGCTGTTTGATATGGTTCCAGGTTCCTAGGATGAGCCCGATCACCTTTACTTTACTGCCAGGAGCTGGCTGAGGAAATAGAGCACAAGCTTATGGCTGTTCCTCCATGAGCTTGTGCTTAAAGGGGTGTTCCAGCCAAATGTAATGTTTATTAAAAGTCAGCAGCTACAAAAAGTGTAGCTGCTGGCCTTTAATAAACATTCACTTACCTTCTCCGCGTTCCAGCGACACGCCGACCGGGGCTCCGCTCCTCTCCCCCCTCCCCGGCCGGCATCTTCATTTCGACTGTGGGCACCCAGCCGTGACAGCCTTCGGCTTCATGGCTGGGCACCCATTGCGCATGCGCGAGCGGAACTGCGCTTGTGCGAGCGGCGCGCCGCTGATTGGACAGACGATCGCATGGGACCTGTCATGTGTCCCATGCGATCGCCTACAGGGAGGGGCTGCTGTAGGCGATTAAGCTTAATTGCCTAACCAGCCCCTCGGCGGAAGCAGGAAGTGGGACAGGAAGTCCCACTCCTCCTGAAGCCCCCACTCTCCCCCCCAAAAAAATGACATGCCAAATGTGGCATGTAAGGGGGTGAGGAGTGGGATTAGCGGAAGTTCCATTTTTGGGTGGAACTCCGCTTTAACCCCTACTCTCTGGAAATACTACATACACTCAAAAGGCAAAAATAGTTAATGACTCATTAGGACCCCTTTCACACTTGGGCGTTTTTCTGGCACTTTTGGGCTAAAAAAAAAAAAAACACCCCCCTTTTCAGCTCCTGTGTTAGAGCCTGAGTGCTTTCACACTGGGGCAGTGTGTTTGTAGGACGTTGGAAAAAGTCCTGCAAGCAGCATCTTTGGGGCAGTGGAGACGAAATTAAATGAATGGGCAGCGCTGCCAAAGCAACTGCAAATTGCTTCTGAAACATCGATTTTTGGGCGCTTATTAACCCTTTCTTCGGGTTAAAAGCACTGCGCTAGTGGCCAAAAGCACCGCTAAAATGATAGTAAAGTCTCGCTATGTTGTAAGAAATATCTAGAAGGGTTTGTTCACACCATACTGAACATTTTTGAAAATTTCACTTGCAGAGACATGAGTTGACATCAGTTTTAATGTGCCTTTTAGTGAGGTTTTTTTTGTTTCATACATTTTTAATGAATGAACATAAGAATATTGTATAACATTCCATTGTAACATTTGAATGCATTAAGGTACAGTGGTTAAAAAACATTCTGGGCCAGATTCAGAGAAGGGGGCGTAAATTTCTGCGGGCGTAGCGTATGCTCTTTACACTACGCCTCCGCAACTGTTATAGGCAAGTGCCTTATTCAGAAAGCACTTGCTCTATAAGTTGCGGCGGCGTAGCGTAAAGTGGCCGGCGTAAGGGCGCCTAATTCAAATTAGTAATGTGGGGGCGTGATTCATGTAAATGAATCATGACCCCACGTAATTTATGTTTTTTTCTGAACGGCGCATGCGCCGTCCGTGGACGTGTCCCAGTGCGCATGTGTGAAATCGCCGTCGCAAGTTGTCAATGTAAATGACGTGAACGTAAATTACGTCCAGCCCCATTCCCGAACGATTTACCCAAACGACGTACAATTCGACGCTGTTCTGACGTCCATACTTAACATTGGCTGTGCCTCATATAGTAGTAGCAGGGGTAACTTTACGCCGGACTAACGCTTACGCAAACGACGTAAACTACGACGCCCGGCCGCAAGTACGTTCATGAATCAGCGTATCTCCCTAATTTACATATTCGACACGTAAATAGACGGAAGCGCCACCTAGCGGCCAGCGTAAATATGCAACTAAGATACGACGGTGTAACAGACTTACGCCACTCGTATCTTAGCTGAATTCCGGCGTATCTTGTTTTCAGAATAAAGAAAAAAGATACGCTGGCGCTATCTGAATCTGGCCCTCTGTGTCTGCAAAATAAACTCTAGTAATGCTTAAAGGGGTTGTAAACTCTCATGTTTTTTCACTTTATGCATTAAGGTGAAAAAACATCTGACAATTACTGGCCTGGCCCCCCATTTTAATTACCTGAGCCCTGGAAAGTCCGATGTCGAGAACGCGCTAGATCTTGGCCCGGGCTTCTCAACTCTTCATTGGATAGATTGATAGCAGAGCAGCTATCCATGGGCGCTGGGGGGGCGGAGCCAAGTCCTGTAGTCGGCGGCTATGGACGCAAAATGCAGGATTCGGGAGCTCGCCCGCAAGGTAAGCCAATTTTGAGAGCGCTTCCCAGAGGGGGTTATGTGAAGTGGGGAGGAGCCGCCGGGGGACCCCAGAAGACAGCGTTTGGGGCCACTCTGTGCAAAACGAACTGCACAGTGGAGGTAAGTATAACATGTTTTTTTGTCATAAGACCTCCTCCTGGATCGCGCTGTCATCTGTCACTGACTCTATCGGACACAGCCGATGTTCGATCAGTGTACCGGTTCGCTGCCGGTACCATGTGATTGATGTGACCAATCACAGCAGATCACATGACAATTGTAAACAAATTTCCCTTTCTGATTGTATAGTTATTTATGAGCGGTACTTTGCATGGATATTTGGTTGCCAATAATTGTTTTTTTGACACCCTTTTTGCCGTGTTTGTCTCGGACTGTCTACTTTACAAAAAGGGGTCATTTGGGGGTTTTGTACAGTCCTGGTGTTTTCTGGCCTCAAAAAATTAGATAAAACATCAGAACGTCACTAGGGGCACTAGGGAGCTACAGTTCATTGGGGGGGGACCATGAATGCTGACATGTACTGTGGCATACTGCAGCAAACCATCATCCCTTCTCTTAAGAGCCTAGGCCGCAGGGCAATATTCCAACATCACGTCTCCAGACCCAAGAGGTAGAGCTGCGAAAGGTCTCTAACATCCACCAGCTCTGTGATGTCATCATGGAGGAGAGTGGAAGAGGACTCCAGTGGCAATCTGCGAAGCTCTGGTAAACTCCATTCCCAAGAGGGTTAAGGCAGTGCTGGAAAATAATGGTGGCCACACAGACATTATTGGCTGTGTGCTGAGTTATTTTGAAGGGACAGCAAATTTACACTGTTATACAAGCTGTACAATCACTACTTTATATTGTAGCAAAGCGCCATTTCTTCAGTGTTGTCACATGAAAAGATATAATAAAATATTTACAAAAAACAAAATTGCTTACTGGTAATATTCTTTTCCGAGTCTTTCAGGACGGCCACCTGAGAGACCTTGGCTCCTCCCCTCTGTAGGAAACACTGCCGCAGCCTCCTATAAATTTCCTCCTCCCCTGCTGGTCCTCAGTTCTTTCAAGAGCACCTCCAGTTGCTGGGGAGACGCAAGAATATATGATACACATAGTATAACTATATCACATTTCCTGTAAGGAAATCTTTAATACACATTCGTGTGGGTACCCGGCTGTCCTGAAAGACTCCGGGAAAGAACGTTACCAGTAAGTAACTTCGTTTTTCCCCTAATCGTCTTTCAGGACAGCCACCCGAGAGGATAACCGAGCACTTACCCTTAGGGCGGGACCACAGCTTGTAAGACCTTGCGTCCAAAGGTCTGATCTTTAGCTGACAAGAGATCCACCCTATAGTAAAATATTTACAAAAAACAAAGTTGCTTACTGGTAATATTCTTTTCCGAGTCTTTCAGGACGGCCACCTGAGAGACCTTGGCTCCTCCCCTCTGTAGGAAACACTGCGGCAGCCTCCTATAAATTTCCTCCTCCCCTGCTGGTCCTCAGTTCTTTCAAGAGCACCTCCAGTTGCTGGGGAGACACACGAATATATGATACACATAGTATAACTATATCACATTTCCTGTAAGGAAATCTTTAATACACATTCGTGTGGGTACCCGGCTGTCCTGAAAGACTCCGGGAAAGAACATTACCAGTAAGTAACTTCGTTTTTCCCCTAATCGTCTTTCAGGACAGCCACCTGAGAGGATAACCGAGCACTTACCCTTAGGGCGGGACCACAGCTTGTAAGACCTTGCGTCCAAAGGTCTGATCTTTAGCTGACAAGAGATCCACCCTATAGTGTCTTACGAAGGTGGCAAAGCTGGACCATGTCGCCGCTTTACAAATCTGCTCCGGCGTTTCTGCCTGTGAGGCTGCCATCGATCTTGTGGAGTGCGCTCTGATACCTTCTGGGATCTGTACGCCTCCTAATTTGTAAGCCTGTTCAATGGCTTATCTTCGCCATCTCGCTATGGTGCGTCTAGTGGCTCTATGCCCTTTCCTAGCTCCAGAATGTAAAATAAATAAGGAATCTGTCTTCCTTAAGGTCTTAGTTACTCTAAATAATGCAAGACGCATCTCTTGCCATCTTTTTATGAAATGTTATGAAATTATGAAACTTTACTTCTTGCTCTTTAGAAGGGTTCGGACAAAATGAAGGTAACACCACTTCCTGTTCCTTATGGGATCTCGAGATTACTTTTGGCAGGAATCCCTGGTCCATCTTAAAAATTATGCGATCTGCAAAGATCTGAAAAAAGGGGGGTCTGATAAATAAGGCCTCTATCTCACAGACCCTTTTTGCTGTGGTGTCAGCATCTTTAGGTTGCAATTCTCTAATGGTTCAAAGAGGCCCCCCGGCTAAAGTTTGCAGCACTGGTGACAGGTCCCACTTTGGAAAGACTGAATTCTTTATAGGTCTTTGTCTGCTCAGAGATCTGAAGAGCCTGATTATCCATAGGTCGGATGCTAATTTTTTTCTAGAAAAACTAAAAGTGCTAAAACTTGACTCTTTAAGGTGCTAAGGCTTAGTCCTTTCTCTACACCACTCTGCATAAACTCTAGAATGGCCACTGAACTGTGTGTTGAAGGTGTTTTCTGAGCACCAGTTGTTAAAGCACTTCCACACCTTGTCATAGATTTTACATGTCTCCACTTTCCTGCTTTTTAGCAGAGTCGCGATTAAGCGGCTTGAGAACCCCTTTGCTTTCAGTAGCTGCTCTTCAGATACCATGCGGCCAAGCTCCACCTTTCCACTTGGGGTAGTATATTGGCCTTTGGAAGAGTAGATCTTCCCGGACTGGCAGTAGGGGGGGGGGTCTATAGCGAGTTCTTTTAGTGTAGAGAACCACAGTCTCATTGGCCAGCGAAGTGCTATGAGAATCAAAGTTGTGTTCTCTACGCGCAGTTTTCTTATTACTGCTGGTTAGGGATGACCTTTATATTCAAGTCGAACTAATGTTCGACTCGAACATCGTATGTTTGATCTTTCGTCGAAATACGAACAAAACGTGTCATTCGCGCCAAATTCGAGTGACGCGCCACGGCCCATAATTCACTGCGGCATTGCTGGATTATGATTGGCCAAGCATGCACTATGACTCGCATGCTTGGCCAATCACAGCGCTGTCAGTACAGAGATGGCTTTGGCCAATTATGGCTCAGGGGGTTTAGTACACGCCCCACACTATAAAAGGCCGCCTGCAGGTCAGCCTTGTGTAGAGTGTTGCGGCGGTGGTTAGAGAGAACAGAGAGAGTGTCATTTTTTGCAGGTAGATAGAGCAGGCAGTCAGTCAGTCAGGCTAGTCAGTTAATGTTACAGTGTGTAGAGGATATATATACATCCCAGGTGTTGTACATATATTTATACACAGTATAGTTTAGCTAGATCAGTTCTTCCTAATTTACTGGCAGGCAGGTGATTGTGCCATTTAAAGACATTTTCACAGGCATACTATAGACACCCAGCAGGTACAATATTTAAAGGAATTTTTCATTATTTTTTTTTATTTAAGCATCCAGGAGCAGTGGTTTTAATGATACTTAAATAAATAAAAAAAAAAAAAAAAGGAAAAAATGACTTTAAATATTGTACCTGCTGGTTGTCTATAGTATGCCTGTGAAAACGTCTTTGAGAACCCGGGTCTTGCCCAAGTGAACATGTATCAATGGAAAAAAAAAAAGTTTTAAAAAACGGTTGTTTTTTTCAGGAGTCCTGAAAAAAAAAAAAACGACCATTTAAAAAAAAACTTTTTTTTCCATTGATACATGTTCCCTGGGGCAAGACCCGGGTTCTCAAAGACGTTTTACGACAATAACTTGCATATTAGGCTTTAAAATGAGCACTTTTGAATTTGAACGTTCGAGTCCCATAGACGTCAATGGGGTTCTAAATGTTCGAGCGAACGTTCGGTCCGTTCGAAGGTTCTGGTGCGAACCGAACGGGGGGGGGGGGGGTGTTCGAGTCATCCCTACTACTGCCATTAGTACTGGTGGCGGAAAGGCATAACATATCCTGAATGTCCACCTTTGTGCCAACGCATCCATTCCTAGTGCTCTGTCTTCTCTTTCCAGAGAAAAGAACACTGACTTTTTTGTTCTCTTTTGATGCAAAGTCCACCTGTTCCCCATTTTTGCATAATCTGTTTAAACAACTCTTGATTTAACGCCCAGTCGCCTTCTTTCACTTTTCTCCTGCTGAGAAAATCCACTACTCTGTTTAAATCCCCTTTTAGGTGAATTGCTGATAGAGTGAGTATGTTCCTCTCTCCCATTTTCAGGATATTCTCTGCTAGTGCCCACAGGGTTCTGCTTCTTGTTCCACCCTGTATGTTTATGTAGACAATGACTGATGCGTTGATGGACCTGATTTTCAAGTGATGTCCTTTTAACTCTCTTTCTGGAAGGATTGAAGTGCAAGCCCTACTGCTTTCAATTCCTTCCAGTTGGATGATCTCATCCTTTCTTACGTCCCTTGTGTAATCTGGGAGTCTAGGTGCGCTCCCCATCCTACGCCATTTGCGTCTGTGGTAAGGGTCTGGGAAATGGGAAGAGTCCACAGCAAACCTTTGGTTACATTTTTTAATGGCCTCCACCACCATAGGGTTCTTTTTACCTTTGCTGGCATTAGAACCTGAGTGTCCAAGGACTCCTGCTTGTGATCCCAAATCTTTAATAGGAACATTTGCAGTGGGCAAAAATGTAAGGCTGCCCATTGTACTGCTGGAGATTCTGCAAATAGAAGCAGATCGTCCAAATAGGCGATTATAGATGTGCCTTGGACTCGCAAGGGGGCCAGGGCTTTGAGGAGGAAAGGCCGAAGGGTAGGGATCGTAATTGTAGGTGCAAGGTTTTGCTTTTTGTTTTTATTGCTAACAATCCCTGTGTATTGGGACGTGTAAGTATGCATCCTTCAAGTCTAGGGAAACTAGAAAACGGTTTGGGGGTAGTAAGGCCTTGACTGAATATATAGAGTCCATCCTGAACCTTTTGTAGGTTATGGATACATTCAGGGGTTTGAGATTTAGGATTGGTCTGACTTTCCCCGTGGGTTTTTGTACTCTGAAAATGTGGGAGTAAAACCCTAATCCTCTTACTTCCTTTGGCACCGCTGCGAATACTTCCAGTTTCCCGAGATCCTCTATGGCTCTCATTAACCCTTCAGATTTTCCTCTGTTTTTTGGAAGTTTGGTTAAGTACAATCTGTTTGGTGGTGGTTTTGAGAGCTCCTTCTATTGTTCTCAAAATAAAGCGATTGGAGGTTATCTTTTGCCATTGTGGGAGGAAGGCCCCCAGTCTTCCTCCTACTGAGACCAAATTGTCATTTTTTGTCGTAGGTTTGTTCATGACGAAAAATCGCTCTTCCTTTGCCATTCCTCTTCGGGACCCAAGGTGTTTTCTGGTTGTCTGACTGCGGTGTTGTATAACAGGGACCTTTTGGAACCCAAGTTGTACTTTTTTGCCTCCTTTTGCTCTGTTGCGGCTAACTCCAGGGTGCTTTGCGTTTCAGCAGAAATGCTTGCTTTTTATCTTCTGTACGATCCAGCACTTTCTCCAACCCTGGCCCAAATAGCAAATCCCCTGTAAATGAAATGCCACGCCACATAATTTGGCTTTAGAGGCGCAGTCCCCCTGCCTTGTCTTCAACCATAGGGCCCATCCTGTGGAGTTGGCTAGTGCGGATGATCTAGCTGCCATCCGTACGAGTTCAGCTGAGGCATCTGCGATATAGGCTATGCCTCGAAGCAGAGTGAGTGAATAACTTGTACAGCGCTACACATGCGAACTAAATCACCTCAAGGCGCTTTTCATCCAGCGTCGTCCTAATCCTTCAGAAGAGTGTGGGAAAGGAGGAGATGATTTGCCTGGATCTGATTTAACCAGAACTCCATATTTCCGGCCACCACCGTGACTGCCTTAGCTGGTTTTAAACTTCCCAGTGTGGAGTCTCAGGATTTCTTCAATAATGAGTCCATCCATTGCTTCGGCTTAGATGCCCATATCCTCGAAAGCTAAATCTGTATGCCTTGATACCTGCAAGAAGGCTGCATCTAGCTTTGGAACCTTGTTCCATATTGAGGATGGGTCATTTGAGAATGGAAAACGCCTCTTTAAAGCTTTAGAAAAGAACAGCTTTTTTCTGGCTCTTGCCATTCCTTTTTTATTGCTTCTATTAATACCTTGTGAACCGGAAAATTATTTTTTTCCTGCTCTCCTAATCCTTCATACATCTGGTCATGTAGAGATCGAGGCTTTGTCTCTGTCTGTATATGGCTCCCAAAAAGGTGATCGACGTCCTCTAATGAGAGTTTGTAACGGGACGGTTTCCTGGAATCACCTTCCTGAGCCTCCTCCTCTGATTCTTGTGAACCAGACACTGTGCTATCAGGTTCCTCTTCTGCCTCCTCTCTAGGAGTTACTGAAGGGCCTGCACTGGTGGAAGGTCTTAATTCCGGTATAATAACTGCTGCATGTACAGTAGGAGAAGCTGCGGAATTTGAAATCCTTCAAAAAAGGGTTTAAAAGATTCAAAACGTGTTGGACAATTCTTTAACAGATAATGCTAGCTCATTGCGTTCTGAAGTATGTTCCTGTACTAGCTTGCTAATGCAATCACTACAAATAGCTTTCTTCCAAGAATCCCCAAGTGTGACTTTGCAGGATGGACACTTCCTCTTTGAGCAGGCTTATCTTTGTCAGTTTTCTGAAAGATATAAGGGAAGAAAAACACCCCCACAGTTAGTACCGTAACCACCTCTGCCCACGGCAGGTGCGCAGTGTTTTCATGTGAATGTAAAAAAAAAAAAGGGGTGGTGAGGGAGAGGGAGGGGTGGACTAGGGGTAAGAGGGATAAGAAAAAAAACAGAGGGATTGCACTCACATGGGCCACATCCGTATATGGAATCCGTGTCCCAGGGTGTACATCTGCATGTGTATCATGCAGATGTACACCCTGGGACACGGACCCTCTTATGAATCAACCACCTGATTGGCTGGCTCATATCTGGAAGCTTAAAAATCCACGTGCTGAATGGTTGCTTAGTACACCTCGAGAACCTTAAGCTCAATACATTCCTGGTTATGTGTCCCAGCTGGCTCTATGGTCTTTCATTACTGAATGGAGGCTGCCAATAGCATGACGCTTTTTTATGAACTTTAGAAATAGCCTTACTCTGACTCTATTGTCAACCAACAGATCTATAACAAGTTCTGAGGACTTTTCTGAATCCAGTACTTTACATACTATCGAATACCCGATTGTGGTGTGTGCCCTGGTTTGCATTTGTTGCAGAGTCATCGGCCATACAACTATTTTTATACATCTTCTTACAAAATCCTTAACATCCGTCCTGAAGAAGCCCCACGGCAAAACGTGCGTCGGCGACTTTAGGGATTTTGTTTATAGTGGTTCACCTGTATATATGTATCATTGTTATTGTTATTTTATGTATATGTTATCATGCATTTAATTTGTTTTATTTAATGATTATATTAAAATTATATTTTTAAACTACTTCCTTGGCCTCGATAGTCCGACCGTCAATACCTCTCCATAGTTATTGTTTTTCATTTTTTTTAGTGTTTTCATGTGGGCTTGCCTCACTAGGGGCCCAATGAACCACCCTCTGACACTAAGGGTTTTGACTCACCCCCCCTCCTTTGTTCCCTGGGGTTGGGGAGGGATGGTGGCTTTAAGATAGGGGAGATTCAACCTAGGTTCCCCTTACCTTAGATGGCTGGAGCAGTGTATCTGCCCTCTGCCTCCAACATGTCTGTCACCAGCGCTGTTTCTGCTGTCTCTACAGCAATTGTAGCTCCCTCCAGCCTCTGCCTGGCTCCGTTTTTGAGATTCACGGCCGGAACCCGCAAAGCCGGAAGTGTACGTCCCATTTGCCGGACATGACGTCACAACGCCATCGGCTCCGTGCGGTCCCGATACCTGCGAGGTTGCGCTCTGGATTCCCCATTCCTGCTCACACACACTGCTTCAGATATGGGACGCTGGCTGTGCACTCCTCTCCACCACACTTGGTGCTGCAAAACAGAGCACCCCCGACCCGCACTCAGGGATGTGAGGGCGGCAATCTTACCCAGGTTAGTAACCTGGCTTGTCCAAGAGCCCCTGCTCCCTTTCCGGACTGTGCCTGAGACTCCCTTGGCTCTCTTTAGTTGGTTCCTGACAGTGTCTCCCCTCTGGAGGAAACACAAATAAATGAGGACCAGCAGGGGGAGGAGGAAATTTATAGGAGGCTGGCATGATGTTTTCTACAGAGGGGAGGAGCCAAGGTCTCAGGTGGCTGTCCTGAAAGACAATTAGGGGAAAATGTGAGGGGTCTACTAACTTTTGTGAGATATTGTATATATCATATTTTGTCTACTGTCGCGTGGGCCCACAGAGTAGACAAGTGTAGTTTGCACTTGTGAAGCAAAGTGGATTTGCCTTTAGTAAATAACCCCCCTTGTGTCCAAAACAGGCAACGGCAGAGGCTGACAGCCACCTGGTAAAATCAGGACTAGAAGGCAGGCTTACAGACCTGGAAAGCAGATCAAGTCGATGCTCAAATGTTCACGAACAGCTTGCAGCCCTAGTGCCAGTAAGAGGTTACCTTGTGATCCATCAGTACCAGATGCGTGAGGTAAACACACGCGATTCTAAAGTATTTTTTTTATTTTTACATGTCACACTTCCAGTACCTACTGTGCAATGATTCTCTTCTTGGGTCCCTCGCCAGTGCTCCAAGCCGCTTGTTATGGAGCACTCATGCAGAGATACACACGGTGCAGCTAGGCTCTCCCCCTACTGGCTGTGACTGGCAGATCTCCAGTGAGGAGAGCTGCTGCTCTGAAGTACAGCAATGGATTGGAATTGGGCTCAGGGCCTACATAAAGGAGGAGGGGGGGGTTGCACACAGAAGGTTTTCCACCTTAATGCAGAGGATGCATTAAAACCTTTTACCTTTAGAACCATTTTAGGTTAAAGTGGATGTAAACCCATTTTCATCCTTTTTCTAAACTACTGCCATAGTGCTGATCTATAAGGATATAGATGCCTCCTGCATGTATCCTTACCTGTCAAATGTCTCCCCTCTGTCTGTTATAAGAACTGAAAAACTGCAGATTCTGTGGGTGGATCTGTTGTCTGGAGCTCTGTGGGTGGAGTCGTGATGTCAGTAGACTCCCCGCCCACCTCTACACTCCCATTGTCAACATGCATTTTCTCCTGTGTATTCCTTACACTGAATTCTGTTATGGTCCCCAACATTCAGTCAAAATCCAGAAAAGTAACCACATGACTTCAGAAAAGGAGTGGGGATGGGAATTAAAAAATAATGCCCGTCTCAAGCTAGTGCATGGGATATGCAATAAACCGGTCATTAAGGGATTGCTCGGCGTTATTTAAACATACATTTACACTGTGTAGTATACCTTGGTATAACAGAGAGGCTGGTAGTAATCCTACAACTACTTAAACTGAGGCAGGCTGGGAAGGAAGGGGTATACCGGGCTGTCCTTCAGTTTTGTCTTTGCCCAATTCTCCTGAAGGTGGCAGTACAAGTCGGTGGTTTCACAATATTATTCTTTGTCCTATAAAGAATACCAAGAAAAACTTTTTTCTATTTCTGCCAAGGCTTCTATAAAACTGTTAGTTCATTCTCAACATTATTCTGACACTCATTATTGTATGCAATTACAAGTTTAACTTCTCTATTCAGCCCATCAAAACCAATTTATGGACCTTAAAATATGAACGCCTGCAGTTGTGTGGCTACGATCTTTGAAAGAATAGAAAATGCAACATTTTCCCAAACTACCAAAAAGACCAAACGTTTCATGTAGAAATACCGAGGCAGGTTACATTTATCCCGAGTATATATAAAATACAAGCTGCATGAAATAGTTTATTAAATAAAAATATATCTAAAACAACCAAAACACTGTTTTACATACAAGAACACCGATTCCAAGTCCAACCGTGATGTCAGATTTCTTTCAATAACCAAGTCAGTAGTGTGCAATGTAGGCCTTCCCATTTAAACTAGGCCTTCCCATTTAAACTTGTTTCTTAATGTCCAGGATAAGGATATACGTCGCCTGCTTTTAATGCCATGAAATGGAGTCCTCTTCATCCTAGAAAAGTCATAACTATCTACCGCAGCGAAGCAGTCATGGTGATACAGGCCAGTTTCACTGTGTAACACAGTTATCTCCCATGTCCTGGGCATAACAATCACTTATGGTAGTACGTAAATCCTCAATGTCCTTTTTAAGATGGTCTATTCCATTCTGATACCTTTCAAGAGACAGTAAATCTGATGGTTCTTCTTGGTCTTCTACAATTGATGTTGCTATTGAAGAGAAGAGTGTATAATTAGCTTGAACAAAATGTCAAGAAATAACTACAGACATCTGTATACTTGGATACACAAAATATCAGTCTTTGAAAAGTCGGTTCTTGAAAATGACAGCTATACATGTATTGCATGGTTGTGTGCACTTGGGAGAGTGGTGATGTAAATAGTGCCATTAATGTAGATCTCCAAATAAAATCGCAACAGACCTTAAAACCTACAATTGCCTACAGCTGATGCATCAAAAGCCTTACCTTTAGTTATCAGTTTGGCATGAACTGTGGCCAAGAATTACTGCTCTCACTCCATCCTATTATGTGTAGCACAATTGTCATTTTCATACACAGGCGCACCCTACATGTGCATTTACATGGTGGTGGGGAGAACATTTTTTTGTTTGATGCTACTTTTTTTTTTTTACAACGCTTGGTCATCAGACTAGTGAATAACTAATTTTAACATAGACCTGGTGGTGCCAAAATGACTAACAGAAAGCCAACAGTTAGCTTGACAGTAGTAAATATACTCCTGGCTGCTACAGAACTAGTCAGGAGTGTGTTGAAAATTCCTTCCATCTGACCGCTTCTAGGGTTGCTCATCTGTCCCTAATCATGGGTAATCGCTTGGTGTGTGGATACATGCGAACAGCAGCAGCTGCTGTCAGCCTGTCACTACTTTGTAAAGGCTGAATGGCCACCTCTAGTCGCATACATCCCTCATCCCAACTGCAAAAGTCAACTAAATTCTTGCCACTGGAATCTTGTCAATGCATGTAATCACCCAAGTGAGGGAGGCCCAAGTCCAATCCAAATTCACCAGCACACCATGTTTAGATAACATTTTACGAAGCAAAATTTCAAGGCCACTAGGAGCCTCTTTCTTGAAGAGCAGTGACTGGGCAAATCCGCTCACTATAAAGGAGGTTAAAACCATTGGAGGAGGCAGAGTGCGAAACTCCACTTTACAGACCTTAAAAATTACACTCTGGACTAGGGTTGCCACCTCATCCCTTTAAAACCGAACACATATGAATGACACAGGCTCTGTTGCCGATTAAGGTATTAATTTAACTCACTTGGCAACTTATCTGCATTAAAATTAGCCTCAGAACCTGTGTCATTCATATATGTGTTTGGGTTTAAAGTGATGAGGTGGCAACCCTACTCTGTACCTAAGCAGCTGATAGTTTTCCTGGGACCAGGTGGTCAACAGGCATTACCCTGCTTTTGGAAGCTGGTGTGTCCCATACCTCTGAAGAGGCCTTGGCACCAGTCTTAGCTGGCTTGGAGGGTAATTTCTTCTTGCAAAAATACGTTACAGTCTTAGACTTGGCATTGAAAGACTAACAGGGATGAAAAGAACACTTCCTAACATGAGTTTTCGAAGATCTACTGGTAGGAGGCACAGGCCATCTGATTCTGGAGATTACTCTGACCCATAATGTATTGATCCAAGGAGGGGCCAACTAGGCATTAGTTTTTCAAAAGGGAAACCACGCAAAGCGTTTCTTGCATGGGAGCTCATCTAAAAAGCCATTCACAGCGCGAGTGTAGACAAAGGCACCCCCAAGGATGGAGCTAGAATTCTAGGTCATGCACTTAGTCCAGGCAGCAATGGTTTGACAGACTGCCATGGACGCAGCCTTAGGTTGCATGACAGGGCCTGCCAAGAAAAAGGATGAAAAAAACAGGATTATCCTCAACAGGGATTGTGAGGGTCTTGATAAAACAAAATAGGGTAGATCTACTACAGGAAGTGACCACCTAAGGAAACTTTTCTCCAGCGTGGCCCATGCAAACACTAGGCGTCACTTGGGAGATGCACACAGGAACAGGCGAGTCCGTGACTAAATTTAGCATCAAGAAAATGTAACCCTAGCCATCCAGGTCCTCTGCTGCAACCATCAGAAGAGCGACTGGCCTCTCTTGGATGCACGCCAAAGGGATTCCAATCGAAAAGGAGAACCATGGGCTGAAAGATGAGGATATGATCTTCCCGCCTCTCCACCTTGGCCAATCAGCAGAGGTCTTGTATCCTTTGATGAAAATACAATCCTAAATGGCAGAGAGGCAATACTGTTGACCCTATAGCCACGAGAAGGGAAGTCCATCATTCTACCACCAAGAAACTGTGCTGGTAGCATAAGTTACAAAAGTATATTACAGTTTTTAGCAGCAGCTGGACCATTTGGGCACACAATGTGAGGAGGGGTGGCTCCCCTTCAGTCCACCTGCCCCAATCTATCCATTAAATGCATGTGCCTCCATTGTGGGGACACTCATCGTTTAGTGTCAAGACCACAGATTACAGGGTGCCTTGGCACGGCTGTGGCTCACGCATGCGTTTGCAAATGCGTGCGGACAAAACCCCTGTTTTTGACGCATACTGTTAGACAGGTTAATTGGTTGTTCTGCGAGCTGGTCGGTAAGTAGGCTTGGTTTTTCCCTGGGCATTCCCCATGTTTTTTTGTTATACACAATGTAATTCATTGGGTCCCATCTGCCCAAAACTATTTTAAAGTGCTAGGAATTCTCTTTTAAAGTGCTTGTAAAGGCTGAAGTTTTTTTACCACGTATTCTATGCATGAAGGTAAAAAACCCTCAGTGTCCAGGTGCCCGCTCAGGCCCTTCATTCAGTCTGCTGGGGCAGGGAAATAGAAACAAAAATTCCAACCATACTCAGGCCACCTTAAGCCTACTGCCTCTGTATCTTAAGGGCAACATGCTTACGTGATCAACTCAGCTCTATGGACTATATTGGCACAAGTATGATGGTGACAAGCTTACAGTGTACTCCTAGTAGCATGGAGAGGTTGGGGTCTGAGCCCTGCATTCTTTGGCTTAGTAGAACACAGATAGATCGTAGGTCCTTTTGACAGCGAGTCATCTCTTTGAAAAGCTTGAGAAGTTGATTAGCCTCCATCTGTACAGGCTGTCCCTCTCCACACGCCAGTCGCATCTGCTCTTGCAGGGTTACATTGCGCTCCATTAGGTCCTGGTTTTGTATTGCCATCTGGAAAGAAACAAATATGTCGTTTATTGAGTAAATATATAAATAAATACAGACAGCAGGAAAATAGCTATGCTCAAAACAGTCTAATCTTATTGCTAGATGATTAAAAGGCATCCACCTTCTTAGGACACTAGCCAAAAAACTGAGGAATGCTGAATTATGAGGGGTTATACACGCAGGTTTGCCACTGTTTTTGTTTGCTTGTGTACAAATCCTCTAGGTGAGAATATATTCTAACAGTTTTCTGAATTCCTGCATCGCTCAAGAAATTAGAAAAACTTTCTTGGCCAAGTTAAAGACGAGTTAGCTTACCTCTTTCATTGCAGCCTTCAGCTGTTGAATCTCAGTGCAAAGAAGCTGTTCTGCTTCTTTTAAGGCCTGACCCATGCCCTCTTCATGACCGACCTGCTCTTCCAGTTCCTGCAGAGATTTAAGCAAACGGGGGTTCTTAGAACAGTCACAAGTGACGTAAAAAGGTACAGATCGCTCAACGCTACAGTGGGGGAAAACTGATGGCACTCCAATAGTGCACTCTGTACAGCAAGTGTACCTTTAGGGAAGTTTAAAGTAGTACTGAAACCTACTAAACTACCACTTTTAATTCTGATTTTGTAAAGACCTTGGGGAAATTGCTACATTTCATTTACATTCAATTTTAACCAGACTTAAAAATGGTACTAAAGTTCCACCGTTACATACTGTGAGCAGGCAGGCTTTTTTATTGCAGAAGAGACATGCAAGGTCTCTTCTACTATAAACTATACCTGCCTGCCTGCTCACAGCAAATCACTGGAATCTAAGAGGCTGGCCAGATCCTGGGTGCTGGAATGACTAGCTTCTGCGCATATGTAGGCCTGAGGTTAGTCTGCTCCCACCAAAGAAAAAAACAGCACATGGGAGAAAATGTTGACGAGTGCGTAGCAAAAAGGTGAGCACTGATCCCTTTAGTTCGACTTTAAAGCTAATGACGTAGGCTCTTTAAACACGTGAGCAGCCATGTCCAATTACAATGTAAAAAAAGAAATACCGGTTATTGGCATTCCTCTCCTCACACTGATAGTGTGAGAGGAGAGCAAATAATCGGCTTTCCTCACAGGGGAGATCTTCCCCATCGGGAATGCCTGTCAGTGCCCATCAAGCCGCTTATCAGCACACACCAGTGAAAGAAATTTCCACTTTACAAAATGTTATAAACAGAAACTAAGAAATTATATAATACAGCGCTGAAAATTGACCAGGGCAGAAAAGGGGTAAAAGTTCCTGGTTAAATCTGAATGATGCTGGCAGTCTCTATGACCTTCGAAAGGGTGAGGGCGATGTTATGATGCCACATCTGGCCTCAGGATATGTAAACACTGCTGTTTACTCGGCTGGTGTGACATGTTGGGTATCCAATTATTCAGCGTAACATCTTTCACATTAAACAAAAATAAAATTCAGGCCAAGTTTAGGGTTTTGTTTCACTTTAATTCATAAAACCGCTTTAAAAAAATTGCTGCGCAAATACCGCGTGACAAAGTTTGGGGGTTTCAAAAAAAATATAATTTGTTTTACATGTAGGAGAGGAGTGTCAGGATAAGCCCGGTATGGAAGTGGTTAAAGATTATGGCAGTTAAAGATCCGAGGCAAAGATGGCAACTACCTTGCCTGAATATAGAAGGGTTTAACCACTTGATGTCACAATGTAGAAAATAAGATTTTCTATCATCTGTGCCCAGTCTTGCCACATAGTTAATCCAGCTCTGATCAATCCTCTTTTATTGGTCAGTGAAAAAACAGACTTCCAGATAAAAACCTGTCTAAATAAAAAGTCCTTTCTGTCCTCTTGCTTCGAGTGACATGTTATTTACATATCTCGTGCACTAGCTTTGACACATGCACATTCCTGGATGTTTATCAAAATATGAGGTGATCCACAGTTCATTGTGAGAGGTAATGTATGGTGCAGTGAACAAAAAGGACTTTTTATTTAGACAGGTTTTTATCTGGAAGTCTTAATTTTCACTGAACAATAAAAGAGGATTGCTCGGAGCTGGATTAACTATGTGTGGCAAGACTGGGCACAGATGATAGGAAATCTTATTCTCTACATTGTGACAGCATTTTATTTATTATTATATTTTGCGATAAATGGAAAAAAAGACCAAGAAATAGATCTGTTGATTCTCCCGAGTACGGGGATACCACATGTGTAGAACTTTTTGGGAGCCTAGCCAAGCACCGCCTTCAGGATTTCTAAGGGCATAAATTTTTGATTTCACTCACTACCTATCACAGCTTTGGAGGCCATGCAATGGCGAGAGCAAACCCAGTTGCTGTTGGAATAAACCTGCAAAGCAAATAATGGTCAACAATAAAACAAAGTAACATTGCAGTAGAACATGAAAAGCAAACACGATAAAACACAGTAACAAAATTACAGTTAAGCATAAAAAACAAAAATAGAGAGAAGAATAAAATCATCAACTATTTTTGGCTTCTATATACTTTTATTGCACCTATAAACGTCCCAGCTTAGGGTCTCTCATAATGCGATAGCCACCTATGCGATACTGTGCCCTAAGACTGTGCCGTGCTATACCCTACGCTAATACACCACTAGTGTGTGGTAGCGACAGAAACAGTCACCGATGCAGAGACCAAGTTGGTCAGGACAGGAGGGACAATAAAAGCGGGTGTCACGCCTATATCCGTGTTTTCTGCAGACACAACGTCTTCTTTGGGGTGCTTTTGGGCAGAGGTACCATGAAGGACTTTCGGAAAATGCCTCATACACCCGGCTCACTGCATGTGTATTGGGAAGTTGGGCCACAGCACCACCTGGAAACAGCTAGGCTGTGATGAATTTTTCCTGGAATTTTAGGAAGGATCCAGTTCGCACCAACTCTTTGTATAGTACATAAGCATTCAGCAGAGCCAATTGAAATAAGTATACATACACTTTTTTTATATACCAGCGTCTGGCCGATCAGGGGTTAAACCTTTATTAGGCAATATACAGTGGGCACCCTGCTATAAAAGACTGACAGTGCCTAACTAGAGTCACCCATGACACTAATACGGCCATCAGAAAAAATATCTGTACACTAAACTAATGGCACGGGGTAAAATGGTTAACTGGGGGATGATCAGAGGGTTAACCTTTATTAGAGGGTACCCTAACCCTACCTGGGCCTACCACCAATATGCCTTTGTTACATTTTTTTAATCAAAATTTGCATGCAAACTAATTTGCCAAGCAAAAGTAACCGAACGACAACACTTTTAGGAGTAGTTATAATGGTCACTCCATATTTACATGGTTTAAACTGCTCAAGCACTCCAGTCAACCCTGTTATCAGGCAGCAAGTAAAAAAGGTAGAGGGGAAAAAAAATAAAAAATTAAAATTAAAAATAGGAGCATGCAAGGTAAAATAAATACTTTCAGAAGCTGCATTAATTACATACAGAGTCCGTTATTTTTCCCAGCCATTGTTCACTAGAAATGCACATATAAAAGGTAATTTAGAGAAGGGAACAGAATAATTGGTTGGTTACCTTTGCTTTATTGCACATCTGCTCCAGCTTTTTCTTTTGGCTTTCCATCACCTATAAATAAATAGACATAAGTAAGAAGTTCACGCTTCCTTTTTGCAGGATCTTAGTTTATAGGAGTATGTACCTTTCTTAAGCCTTCCTGCTCTTTTTGATGAAATTGTATTTCCCGTCTTAAATCCTCTGCCTCCTGTAATAACCTCTTTTCTTCCACCTTCCAGTCCGTGGTTTCCAGCTTTTTTAGTTCCTTCTGTAAACTAATAAGCAGATCATTCCAAATGTTAGAAGATGGTAAAGCTGGGGTCTCAAAGTAGCGGCACTTCAGCTGTTGCGAAACTACAAGTCCCATGAGGCCACCACTTTGAGACCTGTCAGGTAGAGGAAGTCATTTGGCTATGTGCATCTTATTAAATGGGTACCTTTCAATAGTATTCAGATGCTCCTGTACTTTGAAATTCTCAGCTGCAAGCTTAGTTTCATTCTCCCTACAGGTTGCTCTAGCTTCTGCCAGCTTTCTTTCTAGGTCACCCACTTGCTCCTGCAGAAGGCAATTCTTCTCTTGCAGTTCCTTCATCTGATAGAAATAAAAACGTGACACACGATACAGCCCGTTAACAGAATTCACACAGCAGCGTTTGTTTTACAAAGTTCTTCTGTACAATTCACTTCCTGTAACGGGTCAACTGTCCAGCAAAGCAGTTCCAGGCTAGGTGGTCAAAGCAGAAGTCAATAAACAAGCATCAGACTGGAGCACAGCTATCTCTATAGCCACAGACATACGATATATAAAAACTTGCATCGCCTACCCGGATCTGCTTCCCCTGAAGCTGCGTAGAATTAAAGGGTCACTAAAGGATTTTTTTTTTAAATAGCTTTCTTTACCTTACTGCAGTGCTGTTTTCATGTCCTCATTGTTCATTTTTGCTTTGAAGTTGCTGTAATTCTGCTCTGATCTCCACACTTCCTGGTTGTCTGTTTCCTTATAACCACAGTGCTGGGAGCTTTCTCACTGTGGTCACTAATCAAGGAGGTGTGATTACTGTGTGTAAACTGAAACTGGGTTGGTGCTGAGGGGTTTTAGACAAACCATCACTGCCCTCTATTGGCTCTCTGGCTCTGTACATCAGAGAGACAGGAAATAACAGCAAAAACTAAACTAGAACTGTAGGTTAATTATATGATAGAGACTTATGTCTCTATACCCTGTAAACAGTCATTTCAGCCCAAATATTTGTTTCCTTTAGTGACCCTTTAAGCTTCATTTCAGAAGCTTTCTTGAGAAATACCATGTAATAATATCGTTACATGATGATCTCAAGTTTCATTATTTTGCAGACCAAAGGGGTAACCTTTTATTTGCATATTATGTCAAAGAAAACCTAGCAAAAAAACACACACACACACACACAAAATGTGTCCTCTCCTTCCTTGTCAAACCTGGAGCTATATCAAAATACACTATATATTTGAGTATTATGTGCTGAAAATGCCCCCTCTGCTTTTACATGCGTGTGTCCATCTGCAGCCTTGTGCGCCAGATCTCCTGCCACTGTCAGTTGGCAGCCGTGCAGTGCAACATATCCCCACCTCCTCGTCTGCAATAGGCGGAACACAGACTCACTGCTAGGAAACAGTGTTCCGTCACGAACGAAAAGGCGACGGGGCTTTGTTACACTGCATGGCCTCCGACTAGACTGCATATCACAGCGCTGGAGATCAGATGGACACAGCACCAGTACATGAGGCACAGATCAGGCAGGGAGAAGGGCATTGTTGACCCTCTTTTCCACTTACAGTAGCTGCTGCATTTCTCACCCTAGGCTTATACTTTTTTTTACCATCATTTTTTATTATTTTTTCTTTCAAATATTAACAATTCAAAAAAAAAAATATGCAGAAAATAAGGACACATTTGATAATATACTAAAAAGCACCTCAGGGAAAAGCGATAACTGGGCCAAGGAGCCTATATCCCATGTGTTCTACTTAATTCCAGTATTATAAAAACTTAAAATTGCTCAATATTCCCTCCCCCTCCTATTGCTACTCAATTGGTCGTATTACAATTAGCTTCATAGAGCAATTCTCTGTGTGTTTTTCCAATCAGGTTTTCTATGTTATTCTCCAGCCCCGCTATGCATTTTGACTTCTAGTGAGGGGGAACCCATTTTGTCCAGCCAAGGCCTCCACATCTTCTCAAATTCCTTGAGGTTACCTCTTTTTGTATAATCTGCTCTTTCTTTACAAATGGTCTTGTTTATTACCCAGATCCAATCCCTTACTGTTGGGGGTATTATCACCTGCCATCTCATAGCTATTTTTCTGGCTTGAAACAAGCATCTCAATATTGCAACTGTGGTACTCTTCTGCTCCTCCCATTCCTTCCTATATCCCAATATACATAGTGTGGCCTCCATCTCCAATATTCCCGAATGTGTCACTCACGATATTCAGCAATCCCTCCCAATACCGAAACAGCTTTGGGCATCGCCACCCTATATGTACAAGATCTCCGGACCCCTGGCATCTCAGACATTTATCATCCGATCTTTTGCCATACTTGGACGCTTGGGAGTACAATTGGCTCCATTTATCAACATCAGGTGGGAGACTTTCTGCGGGGGTGAAACTAATCTTCGGTCCCATCTCTAGCATTCTCCTCCTGTGTTATTTCCCCTATATCCTCTTCCCATCTCTCCCTTACCTTCCGGAGTTTAGGCCCAGTGTTGAATTTTTTGCTTATCTGTCCGTGTATTAAGTATGTTTTGAAAGAGTAGCATTTTGTTCCATTCTAAGATTTGTGTCCTAAATTGGGCTTCAAGGGCATGTCCCAACTGGAGGCAAGTAAAAAGTTGTGGTATGTTAAATTCCTATCTCAAGTCCACTACCGTGGTTGTGGCATTCCTGGTACTATTACTTCTCTCCAATCAGGTCCACGGGTAATAACTCAGATTTCTCCCAATTTATCTCTAGGCCTGTAAATCTACCAAATTCCTCCACTATGCTCATTGCTTTTACCAATGATTGCTCTGTATCTCCCAGGAAGAGCAGGATATCGTCCGCATATAATGCCATTCTTTCATCTCCTGTCTTCCTCTGGCAGCCGGTTATCTCAGAGTTTGATCTTATAGAGATGGCCAAAGGTTCCATCGCTAGGGCGAAGAGCAGGGGTGACAGAGGGCACCCCTGTCTTGTCCCTCTCTCCAACACAATCTTTTCCGAGAGTTTATCATCAATTCTAAGCTTGGCACTAGGGATTTCATAAAGCATTTTTATCCAGCCAGTAAATATAGGGCCAAATCCAAATTTCCTGAACACTCTCCAAATATAGCCCCATTCCACACTGTCAAAAGCTTTAGTTACATCCAGTGACAACACAGCTCTTGATCCCTCATTCTCCGTCTGGGTTTGTAAATTAAGAAATGTCCCCTTCAGGCATTTTAAAAGTGGATCTATTAGCTATGAATCCTGTCTGATCTGGGTGGATCAATTTTGAAATATTACCAGTTACTTACCGGTAGCTGGATTTCTACGAAGTCTTACAGGACGGCACCCTGAGAGTAGACTGGCTCACCTGACAGGAAACACAATCAAAATGAGGTTTAAAAGGCCCCACCCCTCCCGTGTGCCTCAGTTTAAGATAAGTAACCGCTCTTTAGAACACGGTATAGACAGAAACTAAGAAAAAAGGAGGAATTTAGATAGAAGTAAAAAGGGAGGGAAGTAGGCCTGCCGTCCTGTAAGACTTCGTAGAAATCCAGCTACCGGTAAGTAACTGGTAATTTCTCCCTCGTCTTCCAGGACGGCACCCTGAGAGAAAAGCAAGTAATCTTCAGGCCTACCTTAGGGCGGGACCACCGTCTGTAAGACCTTCCTACCAAACATCAGGTCTTGAGGAGACAGTAGTTCGACTCTATAATGTCTGATGAACGTATTCCGGCTGGACCAGGTTGCCGCTCTACAGATCTGCTCTATGGAAGCTCCTGCCCTTTCTGCCCAGGAGGTTGCCAGAGAACGCGTGGAATGAGCCTTAATAACAGGAAGTGGTCTACCTGCCTGTGTGTATGACAAGGAGATAGCCTGCCTAATCCATCTGGAGATGGAAGCCTTAGTTGCCTGTTGACCCTTTTTCTGCCCTGAGAAATTAACTAAAAGGTGAGGGGAAGTTCTGAACTCACTAACCCTCTCTAGGTAAACTAAAAGGCAGCGTCTTACATCCAGGCAATGGAAAGTGGCTTCCTTTTCATTGCTGGGATTTGCGCAAAAAGAAGGAAGTATAACTTCCTGAGACCTATGGAACCTGGTTGCCACCTTGGGAAGGTACAGAGGATCCTGAGTCAAAATAACCCTATCTTCAAAAACCCGCAGAAAGGGTTCTTTGATAGAAAAAGCGTGCAAGTCTCCAACTCTCTTGGCAGACGTGATGGCTAACAAAAAGGTAAACTTAATCGTAAGAAATTTTACAGAAATGCTGTCTATAGGCTCAAATGGTGCCTTAGTCAGCTGCTCCAGAACCAGGGAGAGGTCCCATGAGGGAACCCTTGATGAGAGGGTCCGCTGAGAGGCTCTTCTCCAAAAAATATGATAAAGCTGCCACTTGAACTCTTAGAGTTCTGGTAGCTAAGCCTAGTTCCACGCCATCCTGAAGAAACTCCAGGATGGCGGGAGTTTTGGGAGAAGAGATCCGCTTAGTGGTGCACCAACGCGAAAAGACTGTCCAGACCTTTGCGTAGATGTGTCTGGTGACCTTCTTGCGGCTGGATAGTAGGGTATCTATGACTCTATCCGAGCAGCCCTTCCGCTGCAAGTTCCGCCTCTCAAGAGCCATGCCGTCAGGCTGAAGAACCCTGGGTTCGAATGAGAGATCGGCCCCTGCCGCAGGAGATCCGCTCGGAGAGGAAGGGGAAGCGGGGGAGCTAGAGACCAGAGCTTCAGAATGGGAAACCAGGATCTCCGGGGCCACCAAGGAGTGATTAGGATTAACTTGGTCTCCGGAGGCCAGCTTTTGTAAGACCCTTGGGATCAGATTCAGCGGGGGAAAAGTGTAAGCCAGACGGAAATCCCAGGCCTGGGCCAGTGCATCCACCCCCTGAGAACCCCGTCCCTGCAAAAGGGAAAAGAATCTGTTCACTTTTCTGTTTTCCCTGCAGGAAAAAAGATCTATCTCTGGAACCCCGAACCGCCGACAAACCCAGTCGAAGGTTTTCTGGCACAATTCCCACTCCCCCTGAAAAATGGGTCGACGACTCAGAAAGTCGGCCTCCAGATTGGTGGCTCCCCTTATGTGGATTGCCAGAATAGAGGGTACTCTCTGTTCCGCCCCAACCCAGGATCTCCAGGGAGAGTGTCAGGAGAGACTGGGACCTGGTGCCCCCCTGTCTGTTGAGAAAGGCGACTGTTGTAGCATTGTCGGAAAGGACCAGGACATCCTTGCCCTGAATTCTTTCTTCGAATGCCTTCAGAGCTTCTCCCACTGCCAGTAATTCTCGATAGTTGGAGGAGGTCCGCCTTTGATGAGGGTCCCAGGATCCCTGAGCCCGCAGTTCTTGTACATGGGCTCCCCAACCCCAAGCACTGGCGTCCGTAGTGACCTTCAGTGGATTGGTCTGACTCCACGGACGGCCCTTCAGGAGGTTTTGGTGGTGAAGCCACCACTCTAGGGAGTCCTTGACTAGGATCGGGACCCTGACCCGGGAATCGAGAGTGTCCTCCTTCCCGTTCCAGGCGGAGAGGAGGAACCTCTGAAGTGGTCTTGCGTGTAGTTGGGCCCAGGGGACCGCCGGAATGCAAGCGGTCATTCGACCCAACAGCTTCATGATCTCTCTGAGGGAGGGACTTTCTGTAGCCACTAAAGACCCGATCGTCGTCACAAGCCTCTGGAACTTCTCTTGGGGAAGAAAAAGCTTCTTTTCTCGGGAATCTATGATAACCCCCAGGTATGCCTTCCGCTGTTCCGGCAGAAGGGAGGACTTTTGCTTGTTGATTATCCAACCAAGCGACTCCAGAGTGGTCATGACGACGGTCAGGTCCGAAAGGAGCTGATCCTGACTTCGGCTGAAGAGCAGAAGGTCGTCTAGATAGGGGACGAGGGAGACCCTCTTCAGATGTAGATGAGCCATTACCTCCGCCAGGACCTTCGTAAACACCCTTGGGCTGGAGGCCAGACCAAAGGGAAGGGCAGCAAACTGCCAGTGCTGAATTCCCTGTGCGGAGGCGAGGGCAAATCTCAGAAACCTCTGATGTCCCGAAAAAATCAGGACATGCAGGTAGGCGTCCCTTAAATCTATGGTCGCCATAAAGACGCCTTCTAACAAAAGACCCCTGAGGCTGTGAACACTCTCCATCCGGAATCTTTTGTAGAGGAGATGGGAGTTCAGGGGTCTCAGATTGATCATCAATCTGAACTTGCCGTCCGGCTTGGGAACCACAAAAATGTGGGAGTATACTCCCTGACCTTGTTGGTCTGGTGGGACTGGGATTATGACCCCCTGTTCTGCCAGACTTACAATATTCTGGGAGAGGCCTACGGCCTTGCTGGAGTCCCTTGGGAGGTGAGTGAGGAGAAAGGTCGGGGGGGGGGGGGAAGCTCTCTGAACTCTAAATGGTAACCCTCCCTGATTATCTGCAGGACATGGGGACTCTGGGTTATGCTCTCCCAGGCAGGAAGAAACCTGGCGAGCCTGCCCCCCACCTTCCCGTCACTTGGTGTCCTTTCCGGATGGTTTGGGACTGGAAAAAAGGATCCCCCCCTTTGGTCTATCTTTACCAAAGGTCCAACGTCGGCTGGTGGACGGTCTTTTGTCCGGGGCCGGAATCTTTCTCTGGCTGGGACGAAAGGACCGCTTCCTACTCTGCCTGGGTTTTGAAGGGAATTTATTCCCCTTCTCAGAAGACCTGGACAAAGCCTGATCTAAGGCTTCCCCAAACAAGAGGGAACCCTTGAAGGGGAGTGCACATAGGCGGCGTTTAGAGGCAAGATCACCCCTCCAGGTTTTTAGCCAGACGGCCCTCCTAGAGGCATTAATAAGGGCCCCGGTCTTGGCCGAGGCGCGAACGGTTTCCACCGCTGCGTCTGCCAAGTAGGCCACTGCCCCGCTAATAAGCTGGAGGGAATCTCGTATCTCCTTAGTCTTGGAAGAACTGGGGAGATGGTCTAGAAGCTTGGAAGTCCAGGCGTCGGCATTTCTTGCCACGCAGGCTGAGGCCAATGCAGGACCAAGGGCGGCTGCATTGGCTTCCCATGCTCTACGGAGAGAAGTGTCGGTACACCTATCCATGGCATCCTTTAAACTGCCTGTGTCCTCAAAGGAAAGGTCTGACTGTTTAGAGACCTGTGCCAAGGGGGCATCAAGCTTAGGGACCTTAAAAAAGGTGTCTACTACCTCCGTCTTAAAGGGACAGCGGCGTTTCCAAGTTTTGAACCTTGGTAAGCTTTTTTCAGGTTCTGCCCACTCCCTGAGGATAATGTCCTTTAGTGACTGATGGACAGGAATGGTCATGGTTTGAGGCTTTATTAAACCCCTGTACATCCTGTCCTGGGCTGAGACCTGCTCTGCTGGTTCTTGAATATGCTCGGTAGCATAAACAGCTGCTAGAAGGCCCTCCATATCCTCAGCAGGAAACATATATTTTCCTGTCCTGGCATCCTCCTCCTCCTCTTCCTCCTCCTCCGCCTGGCTGTCAACCAGGGTTTCACTACGCAAGGTTAACTCGGACTCCTCAGAATCCGAGGGGTACACTCTACGAGCCTGTAGTGGTACAAATGGACGAGAGGCAGAAGAGGATTCCTGGGAGGAGGGGCCCGGAGCCGGAGAATCAATGTCTTTTCTATTTAGGGAAGATTGAAACTCCTTTAGGGTGGATAGCATTTCGGTCTGAACCGAGAGAAATTGCTTCATAATCTGTGAGGTCTCCTTCCCTGTTAGCTTACAGATGCATTTAGAACAGAATGGCTTGTTATGCTCAGCTGGTAATTTGTCACTACAATTGCCACATTTCCTAACACGTTTAGGAGGCTTAGCCACTCTGCTGGACTCCCCCTGGGCAACAGGGTCTTCACCTAAACATATCAGGGAGAAACATATGCCCATTAGCCCTCAACCTCTCAGTGATTAGGGGAGGGGGGGGTTGTTTTGAAGACAAAAACCCCCCTAAGAAAAAGGAAGGACTCACCCTTGGTGGTTTCCTCTGCAGCCATAGGAAACAGACGGTCCTCCTCCATAGTAGTGTCTTGTGCCAAGAAAAGGGCTTCCATGAACACGCTCTGAGGCCGCCAGGCCCCTCTATCTCCCTGGCTGCTTTATAGTGCGCCCCGATCGCCTGCAGCGTTTGTCCGGTGGGGGCCGCCATCTTGCCGCGCGGGAGCGGAATGACGTCACAGCGCCGTGCGCGTCATCAACAGGCGCCCGGATGCTCCTAACTACCCGCCATGCGGTCCAGCAAACCCTCGGACGGAGCCAGCAGGAAGGGGGAGGCCTTAGCCCAACCTCCAAGGTAGGGAATCAGGCGGGGGGAGAGAGGATGTGGCCTCTTCGGAGCACTGGAGAGCCCTGCCCTCCTAGGAGGCTCCGGCGTCCAGGGGAGTCTGTGTCTTCTCCTGTTCCCCCCTGGACTAAGACGACGGGGGAAACCCCCCCGGGGGGGTAGCAAGCTACACCGGACCCAACGGCACCCGGTACCTGCGGTCCGGGCTCCGGGGGGGGGGGGGGACCACCAGCCCCAGGCTTTAGGTCACGAAGAAAAAAACAAACGTTTCGCTGAAAGGGAAACACAATCAGAACTGAGGCACACGGGAGGGGTGGGGCCTTTTAAACCTCATTTTGATTGTGTTTCCTGTCAGGTGAGCCAGTCTACTCTCAGGGTGCCGTCCTGGAAGACGAGGGAGAAAAGTCTATTGAGCCTAGCTGCTAAAACCTTAGCCAATATCTTGGCGTCCGAGCATAGGAGGGAAGGAAGTTTCTGGAAGTAATATTTCTCCATAATATTTATATACCTCTGACGGAAGCCTGGTCTGGGCCAGGCAACTTTTGGTTTGCCATATCAGCTACTGCCTGCTGAATTTCTACAAGAGTTATTGGGATTTCTAATTCATCCTTTTCCTCTTGTGTGATGGTCGGTATCTTCAGCTTCCCCAATAAATCCTCTATTTCTCCTTCCACCCCCACCCTCTGTGCGGTATAGAGTTTTTTTTATAGTAGGCCCTAAAAATCTGCACTCCCCCCCCCCCCCCCTATAGATCGAATACCCCTGATAGTGGAGGGGGGGGGGGATATTAGACTTCACAAATTGCGCTAGCATCTTCCCTATGCTACCCTCAACATTCCGTGTAATTGCTATCTTATAATCTTGTTGTTTATCTAGCCATATTTTTTCCTCCCGATGTTGGATCTATTACATAGTTATTTTCAGCCTCTAATGCCTCTCTACGGGTATTTTCCTCCTATTCTCTGGCTCTTATTAAATTTGGCCACCTGCTGGATCAGGATACCCCTGAGATATGCCTTCAGGGTATCCCAGTTGCTGCGGTGCCTTCATTAAATTCCTACAAAATCCCTGGGTAGGACCTCATCTGTTTTCTTTATTAGCTCAAACCAATATGGATTGATTTTCCACTCTCTCTGGGCTCTTTTCCCTCTAAAGTTAAAGTTAGAACTATTGGGGAATGATCTGACATTTCCTCTGGGCAAGTATACAATCTTTCCCATATTCTGCAGAGCTCTATCATTCCCCAGGGCCATATCTATCCTGGAGAGCGTGGAATTCCGCACTCTTCACATATCTATTAGTCCCATTTTATCCAGAAGTTGACTCAATCGGCTCTTCTTTATAGGGTCAGAGTACAACAGCACAGGAAACCCATCAACCTTTTTGTCTAAGATCTCATTGAAGTCTACCACTATAACCGACACTTCTTCCTTACCCAACATAAATTAAATTTAATCTAAAACATTACATCAATTTTAAATGGTAGGGGGGTATAGATATTTCCCATTATATACATCCTATTATTGATTGAGCAGTGCAAAAAGATCTATGTGCTCTATCAATTGAGAAAGGTCTCTTCCAAAAAGTTCAAGGAGCCATTTTTCCAAAAACTTTATAGGGTTGGGATGCTCACTCTTTTCTGGCAGCCTCACCAGTCTAACGTTATCTCTTCTGAGCCTATTCACTGACTTCCATTTTTGACGTATATCTGCTCATCTGTTCTTTCAGGTTTTTCACCTCATTTATTAATGGGAATGTTATATTCCAATTAGCTTGTCCTCCCCTCCAGGGCAGTTGTTCTCCCTGCAGTTTTTGTAGGTCTTGCCATAGCAGTATCAAATCATCCTTTACTTCTTTCATTTGATCACAAAGTTCTTTTAATGTGCCCTTGCATGCACTCACGTCTAAAAAAATATCTTTTAATGTCGGTTCTTTCTCTAGGGGTATACACGGCTCGGCTGTTGCACCTGTACTTTGTTCTATTTGCCCCAGAGTTTTATTGCTTAAAGGTTTTTCTTATTAGGGCCGCTGTTGCACCCTGTGATACTGTAACTGTTGGTTGCCCTTGGTTTTTTCTATTTGATGTACCTTTCCTGTTGTGCTGTAAGCTGCGTCTGGAGTCTGGGCGGAGGTATGGGCATATTGCTCCAATTTAGCCGCAGCCTGCTGCGAGTTCTTCTCTTTCAGAGCGTAACATTGCATCTCTGCATTTTCTAATTGGGGGGGGGGGGGGGGGGGAGAGTGATTATGTCCTGGGCTTATATCCCAATACAATGTTATGCCCGTAGTACAACTGGGGGGATAGTTTCTTTCTAAAACTGTCAAGCTCAAAGTACACTGTATTTTTTCCGTAGCCTATTACTCCCTTCTCTTAAATATTGGGTGCATTTCTTCCCCCCCATGTCCGGGTCGTAAGAAGGAGGTTTGAATGAATCAATGGGGAGTATACAGAAATACAGCAAGCCTCAGCCCTGATAGTAACACACTTGCCCATACGGTCTATTGCAAACTATTCACTTCAATCCAAGACTGCATTGATCCAATCTTGTGCTTTTTCAGCTGTACCTTTTCCCAGTGTGTACAGTTTCCAATCTGCATACCACCTTCCCATTTCTACTCACATGACCTTCAGATGGTTAGTGATGTGGTGGCTAGAAGGGATCACTCCAGCTGAATATTGAGGCTCCACTAACAAATCTTTCAGCTGGAGGGGGGGGGGGGGGGGGGTACAGGGGCTTGTAGCCTGGCCAGCGAATGAGGTTCAGGTTTTCTGCTCTCACCACAGCAAAAGCTCAGCCAGCCACCCCTCGGATGCTCATGTGTTTATATAGCTCCGCCTGATCTCTCGCTCCACACGGCTTGGTGCTACTGCCACGGCCGGCCGCACGTCCCTGCTCAGCAACGCTGCGGGACATCACAGCTTTTCCCACCACATATCAGACCCACAAGCGGCAGGAGAGGCAGGTATGGGTGGGCTGTACGGCTTAGTATGCCGTCGCAAGGTTTCCCCAGCCGAGGGTCATCTCGATCAATCCACGGCAGATACAGGGCAGGCAGGAGTAGACACACACACACACACTCACTTCTCACTCCATCCAGTCACGCCCCCATAAAGCATGTAATGCTTAACCTAGGCTTAAAGTCAAGTTTTCACAGTTTTTGTGGTAAAATTAGGTGCCTCGGCTTATATTCGAGTATATACGGTATTCTGTTTCTGACTTGATAAATCTATGTATGTGTATAGAGAGATATAGAAATTAGATATAGAATATATCTATATACACCCACACATCTCATGGTGCCCCCCCCAAAATCCATACCAGACCCTTATTAGGAGCGTGTAGCCTGGCAGATAAGGAAAAGGTGGTGGAAGGGCGAGTTAGGAGGGAGTGCTTTGGGGACAAGGACCTCATACCCACAACCCTGACTGTTGGTTGCGAGGGTCTTCAGGCAGGGGGGGCTTATCTGGAAGCCTCCTTTAACAAGCCCCCCCGATCCCACCCACTTGTAAAGTCATGGGAGGATAGTCACTCGGTTACATCATTACTCAAACTCATTCATACGGGTCGGGATCTTGGGGCCCTCTTGTTAAATAAGCCCACACAACCCCCACAACTATCGCCATGGGTTGTGGGGAAGAGACCCTTTGCCTCCAACACAGGGACAAGGTGCGCAAGAGGGGGGTGCTGGGGTGGTCGCAGTTTTTATTTTTACCATGTGATCAGCTGCTTACAATCACAGCTGATCACACAAACAAATTCCGGTTATCGGCATTTTCTTTTCTCAACACTGTCAGTGTCTGAGGAAAGGAAAGCAGATAACCGCCTTTCCTGTGGTGACAGGAGCATATACAAATGATAATAATTTTCAGATGCCATCCAATCTGCCATAAAAACATCTGATGATGGCAGTTCATGACGGACAGTATTTACATTATATAAACTATACATGTTCAACAGTATTTCTTTTATTCAATTTGTACTGTAATATTTACATATTTTTGTAATAAATTTGTATCTTTTTTTCAATTTTGGAATTATTATTTGTTGCCTATACAATCTTAATCCTTTGAGGTTATTTCAATTGTTTAACATGTCAAAGGGATGATGGCAACTACATGCCACCTTACACGAGTTGAATTCTTTACACCAGAACATAAAATTAACATGAGCTAATTAATCATTTACCCAGACTAGGCGACTCGTAGATATGACCTTTCAGGGTAGACGTCACGTCTCCTCGCTCACCTGCTATACAATACACATTATCATAAGTGTAAACACAGGACATCTTCACACAATAGCAGGGTCAATTAGCACACAGAACAGACAGATGGCTGGAGGTGAGGGCATTAGCATCTCCTTACACTGTATGTCCCAACAGTATGACTCAGTCACTCTAATATGGCATATACAGGGTCCCCAGGCATACAGCTCACAAAGAGCACCGTTCCCCCAAATGCTAGGGCCCATGATCGCAAGGCAAGAGGCTAGCATTCAGTCCCCTCCAAAAGCCTCTGTCCCGGGTGAGTCTTTCACAGCAGGGATTTATGAAATTTATCAAAACATACCCATTTGGAATTTAAAGCTTTGTGAATTGAGGCCATTGTGTGGGATTTTACCTGATGTAGTTGTTTCTGGTAGTCCTGTACAGTAGGAAGATCAGCCAGGTATCTCTCCAAGGACTCAATCTTCTGCTGCTTTTCCTTGTTCTGTTCTGCCTCTTTTTGACACTTTTTTTTCAGAGAATTAATATGCCGCTCTCTTCCTTTCACCTAGAGGGAGGGAAAAAAATAAATAAAAATTATCAAGGAGGTGTTGGGTCAGTTTTAATTGTATTTGTTTTAAAACACACACGCACACTTTGGAATGCTGTTGCAGAACATGTGGCTTCCACATACACATGCAAAAATTATGCACCTAAAATTACTGCTTTTAACAGAGTTAAAACAATTTTTTAAATTTTTGGTTAGCTTGAAACCCATTTTGTACATTTCCCCTGCCCATGTGCACCCTTCTCTTTCTTGCTAGTTTTAAAAGAGATCACAGTGGCTGCCATATTTATTTTCTTAGAGGCATGACATTAGGTGCTGGCGTTGCTAAGGACTAAGGCATGTAGCCGTCAATTGTCCTATAATAAACGAGCCTATAAACGTAACGGAGGCTTATGTCACTATTTGTCAACCCGATTCTTGCAGCATACCTAGGAACTGGAAGGCACATATGTCTGATTACAACAGAAGAACAGCCTGTTGAGGCATTATTAGACTTAGTCAGGTTAAAAAAAACAAAAAAACAAACACACAAGTCCATCAAGTTCAACCATAAGAAAAACAACATACAATCACATATACCCAATTCTATACCCACAGTTGATCCAGAGGAAGACAAAAAAAATAAAAAAATTACAAACACACAGCCAAGCGTGATCCAATTTGCAGCAGCAGGTGAAAAAAATCCTTCCTGATCCCCCGCGAGGCAATCGGGGGATCAGATTAGACTCTGGTAGCCTCATCACATTGGTCCATGCCAGTTTGGTGGACCCTGCCAAGATTACTCCAGCTTTTCTTGGAGTACATCACGGGACACAGAGAAGCATAGTAATTACTATGTGGGTTATAGAGCCTACCTTCAGGTGTGGACATTGGTGTAATCAATTAGACAGGAAGTTCCCTCCCTATATAACCCCTCCCATACTGGGAGTACCTCAGTTTTTGTAGCAAAGCAATAAGTGTCCCAATATCCCCAAACAAGAGGGGTGGGAGCTCTGTGTCCTGTGATGAACTCCAAGAAAAGGATTTTACAGGTAAGCTGTTATAAAAAAAATCCTATTTTCTTTAACGTACATAACGGGACACAGAGAAGCATAGTAATTACTAAGTGGGACGTCCCAAAGCAAAACTTACTGAGGGGAGGGAGACCCAAACAACGCAGGCCGCCATCAGACGTGAGGAATCAAACTGCAGCCTGGAGCACACTGCGCCCAAAGGAGCTTTCCTCACCTTCCTTTTGTCCAATTGGTAAAATTTTGTGAAAGTATGGACAGACGACCACGTCGCGGCCATGCAGACCTAAGCCAAGGAGGCTTGGTGATGCACTGCCCAGAAGTACCCACCGCTCTAGTGGAATGTGCTTTAACCTTAAAAACGGGGGAACCTCTCACCTTAAGCCATCGGCTTGAGTAATGACCTGTCGAATCCATTTGGAGATAGTGGATTTCGACGCTGCCTGCCCCCATCTGGGACATTCTGGTAGGATAAACGACATATCCGTTGTCCGGATCTGAGCAGCAGCCCTAAGGTAGAACTTAACTGTTCTAAGTACATCTAGGGTATGCAATGACTTCTCCCTTGCAGAACTAGGTTCTGAGAAAAAAGAAGGGAGAACTAGATCTTGATTTAAATGAAAGTTAGAAATAACCTTAGGAAGGAAAACCAGAAGAGGCCATAGGACCACTCTGTCCTTATGGAGAATAAGGTATTGTTCCTTACAAGATAAGGCCGCCAACTCCGATACCCTCCTAGCAGAGGTTATGGCCATCAAGAAAACTCCCTCCTGGGCAGAAGGACCAATGGAATGTGAGCCAAAGGCTCAAAAGGTTGCTTCTGCAAGACAGATAGGACCAGATTCAGATCCCAAGGACACAAGGGGGTCTTGACTGGAGGATTAAATCCGGATCACACATTGTAAAAAGGTTTTGACCAGAGAATGTGTAGCCAGTGACCTTTGTCACCATAGGGTGACAAAGAACCATAATTCATATATTACAGATGGGACATTATTAATACTTCATTTTAGGACTGAGATATCACAAGCAGTTCATGATGACATGACCAGGTCAACCAGGCAGTGAGTCATACTTTTGTATAATAGGCTATTGAAATATCTTGAGGTGTTGGCTATTCACTGTAAAGACATTCCGTTGAAGGTGTTGATTGCATCCACTCTCACAAGACTCTGCCATTGTGTGATAAAGCTGTCTAGATAACTTATTCAACTAGATGTCTGTGTATTATTCAAGGTTAATTGAACACCATTGATGATGCAGTGCCGTCATGTCTAGCTACCAATTAAAGAATTATCCTCAGTGAGTGAATAGGGGGGTGGGGACTACATTGTCCTGTGATGAACTATATTATGCTTAAATTAAATTAAATAAATTGTCATATCTTTGAAGCAAGTGCAGAGCTTGAGTCTCGTCTTGTTTATGGGAATGGATCGTGTATGCAGTATGGTCGCAGTGTGTCAGATAAGCTTGTCGTGGTTGGATGGAAGGTCGTAAGCGGTGGTGACCGTTACACCGCATACAAAGGCGAATGGAGGGTTGAGGCCTTGACCTGACTAGCTGAACTAGTTCTCTTAAAGCATCAAGCTTTCTCTGGGGTAGAAAGATCTTTCTTGGTCTGTGTCTACGAGTAGACCCAAATACTCGAGGCTTTGCACAGGCACCCAGGCCGATTTGTCCAGGTTGAGAACCCAACCCATGGACTCTAGGAATTTCACGGTTCTGTGTACTGCTGAGTTTAGATCAGCAACTGATCGGCTTTCCAACAACAGATCGTCTAGATAGGCTACAATAGATATGCCTTGAGATCTTAGATTGGCTAATAGTGGGGCCAGAACTTTCATGAATACACGCGGTGCGGTGGCCCGACCAAAAGGTAAGGCCACGAATTGAAGGTGGCGCTGATTTACCGTGAAGCGCAACAGCTTCTGATGGTTGAGGAAGATGGGAATGTGTAAGTATGCGTCCTACATCGATGGACGCCAGAATCTCCCCTCCTTGTAAGGAGGCAACCACAGACCGGATCGATTCCATCTGGAAAGACTGGACCTTTAGGAATTTGTTTAAGGCCTTGAGGTCCAGAATGGGTCTCCGTTTGGTTTGGGGACAGTGAAAAAGATCTGAATAGAACCCCAAACCTAGTTCTTCCAGTGGCAGTTTTTCGATTACCCCTTGGAATAATAGATGATCCAAGGCCGAAGCCAAGGGGCCTCTTTTCCCGGGTCTTTCGGGACGCTTGAGGCCAAGAAGCGAGGTGGAGGAAATTCGCTCAACTCCAGCTTGTAGCCCTCGGAAACCTTAGAGAGAACCCAATTGTCTTGGATCCTCCCTTGTCAAGCCTTCCGCAAACAGCTGAAGTCTTCCCCCCACCCTGCTGAGTGGGGGTGAACCTTCATAATGCCGACTTAGATGCTGGCTTGACCGGCTTATGGTTCCAAGGCTTCTTGGAAGCCTGAGGCTGGCCCTGCGGCTTCCCACCTGTATTAAACCGTCCGGGAGGCCATCTGAACTGCCTGGTAGCGGAAGTACTAGGGCTAGGAGAGGAAGATTTTTTAAAGGAGGGAGGACCCCTAAACCTTTTCTTTACTGGTAGCAGTGTGCTTTTGCCACTGGAAATTTATAAATGTATGCATCCAGATCTTCCACAAATAAACGGTCTCCATGAAAGGGAACCCAGCAATTTTTTTTTACACAGGATTTCAGCCGACCAGTTCTTTAACCAGAGTAATCTGTGCATAAGAACTAAAGAGAGTGAGACAGGAGGACTGTTGTATAGAGTCCTTGATAGCATCTATGGCAAAGCATAATGCTTTAGGAAAATCAGCCAATTCCTGAGCCTGTTGAGCCGAGATATATTTCAAGACCCCTTTTAACTGGTCTTTTAAGGTTTGGCAAATACCAATAGCTGCTACTGCAGGCTGGGTAGCCCCTCTTAGCTGTAGAAAAACAAGGTCTTTAACAGCGTCTCTAATCTCTTGTCTGTCGGGTCTTTAAACACTTGAACGTTGTCCACCGGACAGGCCAAGGTCTTGTTTACGCAGGATACGGCTGCGTCCACTGTGGGGATACCCCATTTCTTAGTGAACTGTTCCTCCATGTGGTATAAAACCGAAAACTTTTTAGGAGGAAGAAAAAAAAAAAAAAAAAAATCTATCCGGATGTTCCTAATCCTTGTAGATAAGCCCTTCCAGTAGAGCCGGGGTCTCCAAACCGCGGCCCGAGGGCCAGATGTGGCCCTTTGCTAGCCTTTATCCGGCCCTTGGGGCACAATTCCCCCCAATGACACGAGGCACTATTCCTCCCATTGACACCAACAATGAGGCAATATATTATCCACTGATACCAATGATGGGATACTATTCCTCCAACTAATAGGGTGAATACTCCTCTTCCTATTGAGGCCATATTTGTTATCACTGATGCCGTGCCCATGACATTTTCTTCCCTTGCTGGCCCCAATCCGGCCCTCCTAAAGTCTGAAGGGCAATAAAGTGGCCCTTTGTTTGAAAAGTTTGGGGACCCCTGCAGTAGAGGATGAACCGGGAAGGAATAGTTAGCATGAGGAGCTTTTTAAAGAGCCTAAAAAAGAGACTGAACTTGATGCTGGCTCTAAAAAAGGGGCAACTTGAAGGCCAAGCGGACCCTCTCCTTGTGGAACTGGACCAACAAATTCTCGGACTGAGATGACGAAAATGGTTCCCCCAGGGTGGAATCCTCAGAGTCCGACCTCTGAATGACCCTCTGCCTGATCCCCAGAGGGTAAATCAACCTCTTCTGAGGATAGTTGTTCCGCACCGAGGAACTCTGCAGAGGGAGAAGGAGACTTTGTGCGCTCTTGAGAGAGAGGATGCAATCAAGGTCGCTAATCTCTGCTCCAGACCACCCATGGCTGAGGCCAGAGCCTCCTGTGTCACAAAAACTGGAACAAGCGGGACAAGGGCAGATGAGGCACCTGACAGCCCTGATGGTTCACCCTGGGCCTCCTCCAATTTATCAGGAGGGGAATTAGCCGCAGGAGCATGCCCGAGATCCTCCGAGCCTGAAGGCGATCCTTTTTAGATCTCTTTGTACTTCTAGTCCCTGAGCCTTTAGCCATAATAAAGCCGAGGTACTCACAACAGGTGCAACCACTTGCGGACCTAAAGACCAGCACTGATGCTGCTATTTGATGGTCGGCAAGGTGCAGAGCCCACTATGCGCCTTAAGCAAGTGTCACTGTCCCAACAACCAGCAATAATACTGAAACTTGTGCACAAGTATTCTCTGTGTCCACTGTCAGCCGGATGGGTGAAGTGGACTTGAGCTTTTATGGACTAGGTGCAAGTCACCTGACCTGCTCTGTCCTGGAATCTCAAGGTTCGTAGAGAACAGCACATGTTGCCGCATGCGCATCTACAGCCCCCATGCATGTCGCGCACACGCGCCGATGCGGCAATAAATTATGCGTAATTGCGCGTGCGTGCGCCTATGACACATACTATGTCGCGCGCACACGAGACGCAAGCGAGCCTGTGCACGAGGTTGGAGCTACCGCAGCTACCATATGAGGACCAGGTAAGACAAACTGTGACCAAAACTTGGACAACCTTACCCTGCTAAACCTGTACAGGAGGGCTAAGTGACTGAGCATAGACACTCCTCCTCCCCACAGCATTCAGGACAATGTTAGAGAGCCACAGACAGATAGCTTAGGCAAGCATAATGGCTCAAAAAAGGACACTTTCAGGACCAAGTCCTAAAGCACCTTCACTTACCTGATCCAACGCCGCAGGACTCTGCACAGACAGTCCAATCTTCGCCCATCACGGAGAGCAAAGTCTGCAGACCTTCAGGGACCGGGTCCATGGACAGGAACACCACACCACCTGGACCCATATCGCACCCCGTCAGCACATGTTCACTCGTGACCAACACCTTAGACACTGATGGAAAAAACTGAGGTACTCCCAGTATGGGAGGGGTTATATAGGGAGGGAACTTCCTGTCTAATTGATTACACCAGTGTCCACACCTGAAGGTAGGCTCTATAACCCACATAGTAATTACTATGCTTCTCTGTGTCCCGTGATGTACGATAAAGAAATGGGAGTACTTTGTACACATGCAGATACCAAAGACTACCCTAACGCAGTGCTCTTAATGCAGACACTTAGTGGAACTGTTAAAAGCATGTCAGGGGTTTGGTTACAAACAGTGTAATCCTGGTCTGTGCTTTTTGCCCTTTACACCTCGAGGGTGCAAAGAGCTAGATTCTAGTGAAGATCTGTTTGTAGGAAGGCTAGAATGCGAGGCACCGAGTAAATCACTGAAGTTAAATTATTTGTGCTCACACCAGTAGGATTTTAAAGACACAAGAGATTGTCCTGGAAGTAATCCTTCTTGCTTTCAGCAAAGTAGGAATCACAGACTCAGAAATATCCTTTTCAAACAACCATGTCGTTAAAGCCAGATACTGTGTGAGGCAGGCTGCAATAAAGTGCCATGAGATAGCAAATCTGGCCTGTAGGGAAAAGGCCGGAAATAGTCTTCTGGGTCGCGGCTTTGCGGCCTATGCTTCCTTTTGTAATCTGGCGCCATCTTGAGGTGGCCGTTAGTATGACAAAACAACCAGCAACGCTATGTATAGAAAGGAACTCCCGCGCTGTCAATGAATAGGAATGGTGGGGGAAGAGGGAGGGGAACCACTGCTGCAAAGACCTGGTAATCTACCCTAATAGACAAAATTATAACAAGTGAAAGAAGTACTGGTGTCTGCGCTGTGTAGCAAAAGGGGCGGGGGACGTGAAGGGGGAAAAAGGGGAATACTGTGATCAGAATGCACTGGGTGCATAAGCAAAGAGTAACCTCAGGGGGCAATAAAGTGGTCCAAATAAGAGTGTAATACTTATAGATCATATACCATAAAACGTGACAAATAAAAGCATAAATGTCTTTACATACATGCTATAGAAAAATAGGATTTTTTATGACAGCTTACCTGTAAAATCCTTTTCTTGGAGTACATCACGGGACACAGAGCGGCAATCCATTACTATGTGGGTTATAGAGTCTACCTTCAGGTGTGGACACTGGTGTAATTAACTACACAGGAAGTTCCCTCCCTATATAACCCCTCCCATACTGGGAGCTCCTCAGTTTTTGTAGCAAAGCAATAAGTGTCCCAATATCCCCAAACAAGAGGGGCGGGAGCTCTGTGTCCCGTGATGTACTCCAAGAAAAGGATTTTACAGGTAAGCTGTCATAAAAAATCCTATTTTCTTTATCGTACATCACGGGACACAGAGCGGCAATCCATTACTATGTGGGATGTCCGAAAGCAATGCTTACTGAGGGGAGGGAGACACAAACAACGCAGGCCGCCATCAGATGTGAGGATCTATAATGCTGCCAGATGCATACTGCGCCAAAAAGCTGCATCCTTTTGCCCTCCTATGTACATCTGACAAGAATCAGTGAACCTAAGCACAGACGCCAAGTTGCAGCCCTGAAAATCTGCGTCATAAAGGCTCGGTAAAGCATCGCGCATAAAGCGCTTACTATCCTGGTACGGAGCACCCCCCCCAAGAAACAGGGGGAGTCCCACTCTCCGAACCACAAGCCTGAATAATACCCTGATGAATCAATCTTGAAAACAGTTGATTTTAGGCGCTGCCTGCCCCTTCCTGGGGCCTCCTGGTAGCGCAACAACATCAGCTTTCCATATCCGAGCAGCCGCTTCAGATAGGCCTTGACCCTTCTACTCCAAAGGAGAGAGAGTGTAACCATTTTAATAGCTGAACTGAACACTGCCTGCCCACATCTAGGGTCTTCAGGCAGCACAAAAAACTTCAGCTTTCTATATCTGAACCTTCAGATAGATATTTAACTGCTCTCATCTCTACTGAGAGAAAGCAATAACCTTTCCTTCCGAAAACAAGGTTTTGAAAAAGGGGAAGGTAAGAATATCTAGATTCAAATGAACACTAGATCCTTCTAGTAAATAAGGCTGGGTGAGGATTAACATCACCCTACTAGTAAGAATAAGTATGGTTTTATGCCAAGAGGTTGCCAATACTGAAACTCTCTTGGAGGCTACCACAACCAAGAACACCAATTCCCTTGTTAAAGGCTGAAGGGAAATATGGTGCATCGGCCCACGGAGCTGACCCTGTAAAAGCCAACAAAACTAGAGCCAATCCTCCGAGCACAAGGGCGACTAAACTGGTGGACTTATGCACGTCACCCCTTGTATAATGGCTCGGAACCAAGAGTGTGAAGCAAGCGACCTTTGGAGGCAAGGCCGAGATCGGATCCTTGATGTAACTTAAGGCTAGCTCCGTCTCCTTTCCAAATGCAGGAAGGAATTTTATCTTTGACAAACTTCCAAGGATGCCACCATCTGTTTCATACCAGGAACATGGGCTCTCCCGATCCTGGGATATCTGGTCCTGGAGGCCAGCCTTCCTGTATGAATCAAGGAAGTGCCGTCGATTCTAAAAACCCTGATCCTGAAGAATGTGGGCTAAAATAGCCAGACCATTAATTCACCTGTTGCACAACAGGATGTAATACCCCCTTTCGAAGTAGGCCTGGACAAGATGTAAGGGACCGTGGGTCCTCTACTACCACCCCTACTGTCCCTGCACAGAAAAGGTCGTCAGGGCTATGCCGGAGTAATCAGGCCAGCTTCCGCCATCCTCTAATGTTGCATAGAAGCCACAAACGCCGCGGCACTGGGGGGAGAGACATAACCAGTGACCACTGGTCCCACCAGATTACTAACACATCTGCCCCGCATGCGGGTGGATCCCTTGTCCTTGACTTCAAGCTGTTCAATTTCTTGTTGAGCCTGGACGCCAATACATCTTATGTACAGGGTACTATTTCTGTGGCCATTGGTCAGGAAAACAGTCGGGGTGTAGAGGTCATTCTCCCGGAGACACTTGTTGACGGCTACAGCGAATCGCCTGCCAATTCTGCATTTCATGAAATGACGAATGTCAATAGGCAAGGCACAAGCTCCTCCTTGGTAAATGAAGTAAATCACTTAATATGGTATAGTCTGATTGAACTCTGACCGAACCAACCAGCCACCTGAACATTCAGGCCCCAAAGCCAGATGCTCCATCGGTAGCTCTAGCTGACCGATAAGGCTCCCTTGGAGCTCGACTAAGAGAGAAAGGAGTCACCGCTCCAGGTGGGATCACTAAATGGTTACAGGTGGTGCAGGATACCGAGGGTGCTGGCGGTGCACTAAGCAAAATGAAGACAAAGAAAAATGGATAGCCGCACTCCAAAACCTGATGGGTGGTCTTTTATTCAATAGACAGCATGTACAAAAATAGGGTCACAGCAGTAGAAACAAGGAACAGCCGACGCGTTTCGCACTGGATCAGTGCTTATTCATGGCTGGAGCTCGACTACTTCCCCTGGGCCAAGGTCTCTTCCTGACCTGGCAAACCCTTTAGTTAAGAACCACCAAGAGGAATTTCAGCATATCTCTGGGACCGGGTTCTTTGGATAATGCTAGGTCAAGATCCACTCCTTCTAGGCCAACACAATACTGTTTATAACAGTCCTGAATAAAAGTATAGGGAACTGTCTTGAATGAAGCCAGCATCTTCCCTAGTGCCTTAAGCAGAAGGCAATAAGGAACTGTTCCCTTGCCGTAACCACCTAGACCAGCTTTCTCATAGCGATGGTCTCGTCTTAGGCCAAAAGGACTCTCCTGGTGCAAAACATACCCAGCTTCTTGTCAATGAAGAATGTATCTTGTCAATGAAGAATGTATCTTTAGACTGGAATCCTAACCCAGGAGATCCAGATACCTGACCATGCTGGACACCCTTAGGTAAAGCCATGCTGCTGACTGATCCATCAGCAGGAGTCTGCTTCGGTATGCCATTACTGCTATACCCTGGGCCTACAGACCTGCTAGAGGCGGGCCCTAGCACCCTGACAACCCAGACACGGAGGCTAACCCAAAAGGGCAAGACCACCAACTGGAGACAGTGCTGTTCCCCTGCGAAACGCAGACAACCTCTGCAGTCCCAAGTAAATAAACACATATGCAACTGGCTCCCCATATGTGTATGTGGCAAGTGTTAAAGCCATATGCCTCAATGGAAGCGCGTGTACATGGAAGCGCGTGTACATGGCAGCGTGTGTTCATGGAAGCATGAAATCATATAAATATGTCTCACGCCAAACATGCATATAGCATGTGTGTTCTGGAACGAGCATCTTTGCAAGCAAGCATGTGCTATAAACGTGTTATGCAACAATGTGCAACATGAACCCATGCAGACACGTATCTCTATGCAAACACAAGGCATCCTGTATTGCTTAATTAAGCCGCCATGTGAAACTTTAAAGTAACCATGCATGCGATTCAGCATCTTCCATGCGATCAACATCTTATGCATTTTAAGCACTACTGTGCGGACAAGAACCCTTGTGTGACCAAGCACCCCTGTGCGTTCCAGCATCCTTATGCACCCAAGCATCTTAATGCGACTTTAGGCATTTCTGTAAAACAAGCCTCTCTATGTGATCAAGTATCCCTGGGTAATCCAGGACTCTGTTGATCCAACAACCATGTGTGATCCAGCTTCTTTTTGCATTCAAGCATCTTTAAGCGATCCCTTTAGGCCTTGAGTAATCCAGGACTTGGGTGATCGGGTAATCCTGTGTGATTCAGCCTTTTTATGCCTTCAGGCCTCTTTATGCGATTCTAGGCATTTCCGTGGGAACAAGCCTCTTTGCATGCCCAAATGTCCTTGGGGAATCAAGGACTTGGGTGATCATGTAATCCTGTGTGATTCAGCATTTTTATGCCTTCAGGCCTCTTTATGCGATTCTAGGCATTTCTGTGGGAACAAGCCTCTTTGCGTGACCAAATATCCTTGGGGAATCAAGGACTTGGGTGATCATGTAATCCTGTGTGATTCAACCCTTTTATGCATACAAGCATCCTTTATGCGATTCAGCATTTTTATGCATACAAGCATCTTTATGCGACTTTAGGTACTTTTGTGGAAACAAGCCTATTTGTGTGACCAAACATCCTTGGGTAATCCAGGACGCTGATGATCAGGTAACCATGTGTGATCCAGCAACTTTTTTGCATCCAAGCAACTTTATGCGATTTTAGGCCTTCCTGTGAAAACAAACCTCTTCTGTGTAACCAAACATCCTTGGGGGAAACAAGGACTTGGGTGATCAGTTAATCATGTGTGATTCAGCATTTTTATGCCTACAAACGTCTTTATGCGATTCAGCATTTTTATGCATACAAGCATCTTTTATGCAACCTCTTTTGTGGAAACATGCAGCACCATACAGACAGAAACATGTATGCTTATGCGATCGACAATAGAATCTGCTCTGTTACTTGTTTTTATCCCACATGCATTCCAAACTCATGTATGTTATGCAACATGTGGACTGGTAAAGAGGAAATCATCCTCTGCAGATGTGCGTTTCCTCAATTAAGAGACATTAGCAATGTGTGCCCGCAACTGTGCATCCCTCCGATGCATTTGGTTAGCCTGAAGCCGACACCAGGCTGAGGATTATATGGAGGTCTTACTAGCCACCTATAGGAAAACCTCTCTTTACACTCCAAGGAGAAGATAGAGGTGTAATCAGAACCTGTAGGGCTTTTGATAGCTTCTCCTTGTTAGGCTGCAGCTCCTGTCTCCTGTCCTCTGACAGTGAAGCTTTTATCCCCAAGCCTTCTAATCCCTTTGTTTCAGGATTACAGCAGGAAAAGGGGGAAACCCCCCCCTTTTTTTTTCTTGCAAAACACAAAACACATGCAGAGTGATTGCAATGTTGGGGGAAGGCTGCATTGCCTGACAGGTCTGATGGTTCAATCTATGAGCTGTTTAAGTCTCTACAGAGGAGAATAAGGGTCCACCAGGTTCAGGTGGTGATCCCTCTATATATTTCCTACCCCTGACCTTATTCAATGGGGAGACCAAGTCCTAAGCTAAAGCAGAGGCACTTAACCCAGGTGCATCAAATAGCTGAATTTAGTCTGACACAATGCCTGCTCATCTGCACAGCTAGATACGAGTAGGCGTCTTAGATGAATCTGTATCCAACTCACACAAGGTGCTTACGTTTGTGTCCCCCTAGCTTTACAGAGCTCTGACGTCCGGGCCCTTTGAAGAGCCTTCTCTGCGTCTGCACTGAGCATGGTAAGCAAAAACATCAGGCATGTCTTCTACTGCCCATAGTAGTGGAAACACAGATAAGACTTGCAGCTACTCACGGAAGACAATCCTTTGTATAGGATTAAGGGCATATTCTTTTTTTTTTTAAGTACCGGCCCCTTCAAGGGGAGATATATAGGTACTGCAGCCATCCTGTCTAACAGACATGGTGGGCCAGGCTGCATGCCGGCTAGGGGAGGTATATGGGTGCCCTGAGCCATCCTGTCTCAGAAGACATAGTGGTTTACATTGCCCAATATAGGCGAGACCCAAGTCCCCCACAGAGGACCTACTGTCGAACCAAGTCCCGTAGGCCCTCCTCTTACCTTCTCCACGCTGCAGGGTATTGCCAAGCAAGAGGCCCAATCTTCCCCCTTCACCGTGGGTATTGTCCTAGACCTTCAGGGACCGGGGTCCATGGCAGGAACACCAACTCCCCTGGACCTATATAGCATCCTGGGAGCAGAAAACACATTTGGTCCTTGGAAGGCACAAAGTTCTGGAACCCAGGATCCAGCCCTCCGCAGAGAGGCATTATAGGCTAAACCTCGTTCTTCGTACCGAGGCCCGGGTACCGTCCACTTTGGCTATGAAGCACCTTGGACGGATCCGGATTTATGGAGGTTTTTTACATCCAGCATGGATCCCTCCAGTGGAGCTCCTAAGAGCACATGTTCATTCGTGACCAACACCTTAGACACTGATGAAAAAACTGAGGAGCTCCCAGTATGGGAGGGGTTATATAGGGAGGGAACTTCCTGTGTAGTTAATTACACCAGTGTCCACACCTGAAGGTAGACTCTATAACCCACATAGTAATGGATTGCCGCTCTGTGTCCCGTGATGTACGATAAAGAAATATATACACAGCAAAGATACATGCACATATATAGTGAATATACAAATGGATAGGTCAGAATCTTAAAATTGGGATCATTATTTTAAGACTCTGACCTATTCCTTTGTATCCGTTTTGAGTTACAGAGGAGGTCTAGGGCTAGAATGATTTCTCTCGCTCTACCAATCGTGGCAATACCTCACATGTGTGGTTTAAACACCGCTTTCATATGCAGGTGCTACTCACGTAGCCGAACGCCTACGTGAGTAGCACCCGCGTATGAAAGCTTCTGCACGCGAGCTCAGCGAGACTGGGAGCACTTCTGGCTCCTAGCTTTTTTAGCTGGCTCCTAGATTCCAAGCAAATTTGTCAAACCCTGATTTACACAACAAAACACACACTTACTCGCTCCTCTTGTCTTTTCAATTCATCAGAATGCTTTAGGGCTGCCTCCTTTATTGCCTCTTTCATAGCTTTATTCTCTGTCTCCACGGCACACAGTTTCTTCTCCAACTCTGCCTTCTCACGGCTAGAAGACTCTGTCTTCTCTGCAAATTGGGCTCTCAAGAAAGTAACTTCCCGCTGAAGGTCCTAAAATAAAGCAGGACACTTGATTCTGTTGGCTCATACAAAGAAAAATAAAAAATAAATGGGTGAGGTATTGTCTGGTCTAAAAGTACTTACCTGCAACCTGATCAGGTACATATCATTGTAGGAACTGGTTTGGCCTAAAAGCGCACTATGTGTTTTCATCTCACTCTCTCTTACTCTCTGTTCAAGCTGAGAGATATGCTGCCTCTGCCTGTAATCAGGAATGGAACACGGACTTAATTGTCAGTCCCATTTGACTGATGAATAAAACTGGAGAGACTAATAGTAAGAATATCTGGGGATGGTTGCAAGTGGGAATTAAACCAAGAGAACATGTAACATACTTGCCTAGGCTCAGTAGAATTATTTCGTGAACACCATACATCATGTGGAGCTACACTGATCGTTGGTACAGAGCAAAGTCAAGTCACTACATATACACACCCATCACCTACAACGCACTGGTGCTTATAGATATAATCCACTTTACACCAACTTCTTCAGTATCAGCAAGAACACAGCCCTGCTCAAGCCATTTCAAGACCAAAAGAATGCTAGTGGGGCTCAAACAGAGCAAATGCCTGTAAACATCTATCCAAAATGTATCAATTCATCTTTACAGCATTTTCACCTATCGTTTGTCTGTCTGCTAATTCTCTTGGCGATGCGATTATTATCCTGTCCACCTGAACCATTGTGGGATGTTTAAAAGGGGATGTAAACCAGATTCATGAAACTTGAGCTGGGAAAATATATCTGCAGTGTTTTGTTATCTCTCTTCAAAGCACTATGTCCCATAGCTCTGTCCTGCTCCGTTCCTCCATTATCAGCCTGATAACTTTTGACAGGCTCTCCGAGACGGGAGCCTGAACTGTGTGTTGGGGTGGTTGCTATAAATAGATAAGCACACAGCTAAAAACTTTTCACAGGCAACCTTTGCATGTGTGGGGAGGGGGTGTGTGCCAAATCAGCTGTCTCACAATAATCCCCCTCCTACAGGGAAATCAGGATGTGGACTTTCTAAACAGTATATACAAAAGGTGAAGACAGAAGATTTACATATAAATGTATTTAGGGAGATTGGTTTCATTTCTTTGTATCAGAGGCTGTTCACTTCACTGGGTATATGCGAGGATTAAATCCACTTTAAGTATTTATGTTAAATTAATTTACCATTTCAACCACTTGACATCCGGAAGATTTACCCCCCTTCATGACCAGGCCATTTTTTTTGCGATACGCCACTGCGTTATTTTAACTTAATTGTGCAGCCGTGCGACACAGCGTCTCCTCACAGGGATGTAGTCCCAAGGGAGGGGGCGAGAACGCTGACTAATCCCCAGCCAGAACGGCTCCGATGATGGGGGCAAGCTTACTGAGGAAGAACAGGAAGGGAGAAATTCAGACAAAGAAAAAAATACATTTAGAAGGGAAATCGAAGGAAAAGGTAAGTGAACTAACAATGCACTAGCTTAAAAAGGAACCTATTTAGAAAAAAAACACACACACACACACACACACACACACACACACACACACACACAATCTTTACAACCCCATTAAAATGAATCCATCACTTTTTTTAGATTCCAAACATATTCAACACACAAGAACACTATTGTATTACATTTTCTTTCTCGTACATCACGGGACACAGAGCGGCATATTCATTACGATATGGGTTATATGGAGTACCTTCAGGTGTGGACACTGGCAATCTCAAACAGGAAGTCCCCTCCCTATATAACCCCCTCCCCTAGAGGGAGTCCCTCAGTTTTTTCGCCAGTGTCTTAGGTGTTGGTCACGGAATAGCTTTGCTCCACATCCTTGGGATTAAGGGCGGGCTAACCGGATCTGTCCAAGGAGCCTCAGTGCCAAAGTGGACAGTACCCGGGCCCAAAACCGTGGGGTTTTGCCTATAATGCTCCTCTTTGGAGGGCTGGACCCTGGGCCCAGGACTTGGAGTTCGTAAAGACCATAAGTTCCTGTTTGCCAGGGTGCTATATAGGTCCAGGACAGTGGGTACCTTCATAGGACCCCAGGGCCTGAAGGTCTATTACGCTACCCACGGAGATGGGAGAAGATTGGATCGTTTTGCTAGACAAACATCCTGCAGCATGGAGCAGGTAAGAGGGGAGCCTGCGGGACTTGGTTCGACAGCAGGCTCTCCGGGGTAACCTAAAAGGGGGGTAGCCCAAGTATGCTCTGCATTGGCAACCTTGCTCACTATGTCTGAGAAGACAGGATGATCTCATTCCCCCATCACTAGGTTCCCCTGTCTAAGAAACAATTGTGTTTGCTAGCTACCTGCTGCTTCTTCCTAGGGCTAAGTAAGGACCCCTATGGGGCCTTTTGGAGAGTCCTACCTGGCCGGGGGTTTGGTTCTGCCGCTTGGTACTGCAGTCCTGGGTCTCCAGCAGCGCGGCTCCTCCATGTTCTTCCTGCTCCGGCATACGCGCGCACGTCTTATAGACGTTTTTCGCGCCGTTCGGAGGGGAGGGCGGGGGGGGGGGCGTGCCTGCAGCGTCATCAGGGGCGCGCCTTGTGCTGTTATACATCAGCAGGCTATAGTCAGTGCTCAGTCTGAGGCTGATCTGAAAGGGAGAGGACGCAGAGCGGCAGAACAGTGACTCCCGGTGGCGGAAGAGGGGTAGTACATGCTGGACTTGGTTCCAATGCTTTTCTGTTAAGCCAAAAAATCCCCCTTTTTGCAACAGGTTGGAGGCTGGCAAACTAAGTTTGGGGTCGCTGTATGTTTTAAAAAAAAAAAAAAAAGAAGAAAACATACGGGGCCCCATCAGTTTTTGGGCATTAGTGATCTATTGTCCCCTAAACCCTAGTTTTGTACTCCTGGCCACTACAGTCTGCTGTTGTAGAAGGAGTCCCTCGATTTTGTATTATGGCTTCCAAAGGTTCGGGGTCAAAGGGTACAAAAAAGACCAAAAAACAAAGGGGTTCCCCCTCTGATTCTGATGATATGCCGATACTTTCCCCGCAGCTTATTCCCATGAAGGTCGCCTTGGATGAGCCATTAGGGGGGTCTGGTGCTGAGGCTGGCCCAGATCAGCCCAGCCCTGTGTTTATCACAGAGGAGATGCTAGCTGTATCCCTAGGGGGGCTAGAAGAGAGAATAGCAGCGTTGATCGCTAGATCTATTCCTGGCAAGAAACTGGCTAGATCCCCATCACCAAAAGGTGTATCCTCAGATGCTGAAATTCTCTCTCTGGAGGAATTGGAATCGCAGGAGGATCAACTAGACCTGAACCAAGAGGGTTCAGGGATTGAGGGATCTACCTCTGAGGAACCATTTTCAGACTCCCAGACAGAGAGACTGTGGGTGCAGTCTTTGACGGACATGGTCCGCTCGGCATTTAATTTACCATTGCCAGAGCCTCAGGTTCCTGCGGTATCCTCTCTGGGCTCTTTGAAAGCTCCTTTAAGCAACGCAGTTTTTCCGGTCCATCCTCTCTTGGAGGAATTGATCTTTCAGGATTGGGTACGACCGGACAGGATTTTTCTGCCGCCGAAGAGATTTGCGGTCATTTACCCTATGGAGGAAAAATTCTCGAAGAGGTGGAAGCTCCCAGTGGTGGATGCAGCCATCTCATGTGTGAATAAATCACTAACTTGCCCGGTGGAAAACATACAAATGTTTAAAGATCCGGTTGATAAACGGTTAGAGACACTTTTAAAAGCATCCTTTGCTACGGCAGGAGCAGTGGTGCAGCCAGGCGTTAAAGGACCAGACAAAAGAAATGCTAAAAGACATGCCTACCCAACAGGCAGAAGAGTTTTCTGACATTCCCAGAGCTCTGTGTTTTGCGGTAGATGCTATAAAGGATTCCATCCAGCAGGCCTCTCGTTTATCACTATTTTTGGTGCACATGAGAAGGCTCTTGTGGTTGAAGAACTGGGCGGCGGAGCCCCCATGCAAAAAGCTTCTGGCAGGGTTTGGCAGGGTTTCCCTTCCATGGAGGACGACTCTTCGGAGAGGATCTGGATAAATACATTCAGACTATTTCAAGTGGCAAAAGTACCCTTTTACCAGTCAAAAAGACATTCCGGGGTCCTACATTCAAAAGGCAGCTCTTTCCTGTCTCAGGGCCCTCAAATTCCAGGCAGTATCGACGGCCGCCTGCGCGATCCAACTTTAACAGTAGATCGCAGGGACAGGCCCCTGGGGGTAAGAGACCATGGTATCGCAAGCCGACAAAACCAGCCCCTAAGTCTGCCTTATGAAGGGGCGCCCCCACTCTCACGGGTGGGGGGGAAGGCTTCGTTTCTTCTCAGAAGTTTGAGTTTCTAAAGTTTCCTCCGCCTCATTTTCAAGAGTCAAGGCTACCAAAGGATCCAGCAAAGAAGGCCTCGATGCTGGCAGCTTTGGATCACCTGCTTTGCCAGGACGTGATAATAGAGGTGCCAGCCCAAGAGCAGGGGCTAGGTTTCTATTCCAATCTCTTTGTCATACCAAAGCCCAACGGCGATGTCAGGCCAATCTTGGACCTAAAGAGTTTAAACGTTTACCTAAGGGTTCGTTCCTTCCGGATGGAATCCATCCGGTCAGCAGTCGCCACGCTCCAGAGGGACGATTTTCTGGCTTCCATAGACATAAAGGATGCTTACCTTCATGTACCAATCTTTCAGTCGCATCAAAGATTTTTACGCTTCGCAGTGGGGCAGCGACACTTCCAATTCAGGGCGCTCCCCTTCGGGCTAGCCACGGCCCCCCGGGTATTCACGAAGATCCTAGCCCCAGTTTTGGCCAATCTAAGGATCCAAGGGGTCACAGTCCTAGCATACTTGGACGACCTTTTAATCATAGATCACTCACGTCCGTGTCTGCAACAGGCAGTAAACCTCACGGTTCAGTACCTCGAAAGGTTCGGCTGGGTCCTAAACCGGGAAAAGTCAGCGTTCCAGCCCACAAAGCAGTTGGAATACCTCGGCATGAGGTTAGACACAGAACAGCAAAGGGTGTTCCTGCCCCTTGTAAAGATCGAGGCTATCAAGGGGTTGGTTCAAAGCAAGAAAAAACCAACTATTCGCCTGTGTATGCGATTACTAGGCAAGCTAGTGGCCACGTTCGAGGCAGTACCATACGCTCAGATCCACACTCGCGTCCTACAGGCAGCCATTCTAGCAGCCTGGGGCAAGAGAGCACATGCCTTGGAGTCCCCTTTGACGCTATCATCAAGGGTCCGACAAAGCCTGGCTTGGTGGTTGAACCCTCAGAATCTTCTAAAGGGAAGGTCCTTCAGCCCCGTTGTCTGGAAGGTAGTTACCACACACGCCAACCTGGCAGGCTGGGGGGCGGTCTTGGAGGGGTTCTCTCGCCAGGGAACTTGGGTGGAAGCAGAGAGGCAGCTACCCATCAATGTCTTGGAGATCAGAGCTGCTCGCCTAGCCCTCCTGGCATGGACCTCCAGATTACAGGGGTCCCCGGTGAGAATCCAGTCAGACAATGCCACAGCGGTGGCATACATAAACCACCAAGGGGGAACCAGGAGTCAGGCCGCTCAGAGGGAGGTGAGCTTGATTTTTCAGTGGGCAGAGGTTCATGTACCCTGCATTTCGGCGATATTAATTCCCGGAGTGGACAACCTGCAAGCAGACTTCTTAAGTCGCCAGATTCTGTCGCCGGGGGAGTGGTCTCTGCATCCCCAGGTCTTTCAGACAATCTGCCAGAAGTGGGGAATGCCAGACGTAGATATAATGGCATCCAGGTTCAACAAGAAACTAGACAGGTTCGTGTCTCGAGCGAGGGACCCTATGGCCTGCGGAACCGATGCGTTGGTTTGCCCTTGGCATCAACTCAAACTTCTATATGCATTCCCTCCGCTACAGTTACTTCCGCGCCTGTTGCGCAGGATCAGAGTGGAGCACAAGCCAGTCATTCTAGTAGCTCCAGCTTGGCCCCGGAGGACATGGTACTCACTAGTCCTGAAGATGGCAGTGGGAGACCCTTGGACTCTTCCTCTACGACCAGACCTACTCTCACAAGGCCCGATCCTCCACCCTACATTACAGCGTCTAAATTTGACGGCCTGGAGGCTGAATCCCTGATTCTCAGGGGTAGAGGTCTGTCTAGGCAGGTAATTCCTACCCTGATTAGGGCTAGAAAGCCGGCCTCCAGGGTGATTTATTACAGGGTGTGGAGGAACTACGTAGGCTGGTGTGAATCCAAAAGATGGAATTCCCGCAAATATACCATTGATAGGGTGTTAGGTTTTCTCCAGCTAGGAGTGGATAAAGGCCTGGCTTTAAGCACAATCAAGGGACAGATTTCAGCTCTGTCAGTGTGGTTTCAGAGGCCGCTGGCCACCCACTCGCTGGTAAAGACCTTCATACAGGGGGTCTTGCGTATTAATCCTCCTGTCAAGTCACCAATTTGTCCATGGGACTTAAATCTTGTCCTGTCCACTCTACAGAAACAACCCTTTGAGCCGTTGGCTGAGATTCCTTTAGTTTTACTGACAAGAAAGTTGGTATTCTTGGTCGCCATAGTTTCGGCCAGGAGAGTGTCAGAGTTGGCAGCCTTATCGTGTAAGGAACCATATCTCATTCTACATAAGGACAGGGCAGTTCTCCGACCCCATCCTGCCTTTCTACCAAAGATTATATCCAATTTTCACTTGAACCAGGATTTGGTACTTCCATCCTTCTTTCCGAAACCCACATCTAGAAAGGAGGGGTTGCTGCATACCTTGGATATTGTCCGGGCCATGAAGGCCTATCTTAAAGCTACAGAAAAGATCCGGAAAACAGATGTGTTGTTCGTTTTACCAGATGGCCCCAAGAAGGGGCAGGCAGCTGCAAATTAATCATTCAGGCCTACGGTTTGAAGAGGTTGCCTCCTCCTTTGTCGGTAAAGGCCCATTCTACCAGGGCCGTGGGCGCCTCCTGGGCAGCACACCATCAGATCTCTATGGCTCAGATATGCAAGGCGGCGACGTGGTCATCAGTCCACACGTTTACAAGGTTTTATCAACTAGACGTGAGAAGGAATGCGGATTCAGCCTTTGGGCAGGCAGTACTACAGGCTGCGGTTTAAGATCCTCGGGATCAGGGGCACCCTTGGGTGTAAAAAAAAAAAGTTTTTCTTGACTAAGTTGGATTTATTATTATTATTTGAGTATACCTCTAAATTAAATCTCTTTTGAGAAGATGTCTCCCTCCCCTCATTAAAGCATTGCTTTCGGACATCCCATATAGTAATGAATATGCCGCTCTGTGTCCCGTGATGTACGAGAAAGAAAAAGGGATTTTTAAATACAGCTTACCTGTAAAATCCTTTTCTTGGAGTACATCACGGGACACAGAGCTCCCACCCCTCTTTTGGGGAACATTTTTGGGAGGCATACTGCTTGCTACAAAACTGAGGGACTCCCTCTAGGGGAGGGGGTTATATAGGGAGGGGACTTTCTGTTTGAGATTGCCAGTGTCCATCACCTGAAGGTACTCCATATAACCCGTATAGTAATGAATATGCCGCTCTGTGTCCCGTGATGTACTCCAAGAAAAGGATTTTACAGGTAAGCTGTATTTAAAAATCCCTTTTTTACAGATGAAACATCACTTAAGAAATAATATCCTTTCCCACCTTTCCAACATCATCTGTTTTTCCAGCAAATTACTTTCGTTGGCCTGCATAACTCTCTCCCAATCATTGGTATTCTGGTGCATTGCTGCAGGATGTATCAACTTTGTGGAGTAATCTCTCATGATCTGAAAAAATAAATAAATATTCATGTTATAAGCCCATCCTCTGGGGAAAAAAAAAAAGGAAATGCTCCCTTGCTGCAAGGATTCAGTGTTTTTTTTTTTTTAGGCCTGGGGGGCCACAAAATGCAATTTTACATATCAGATTCTGATTCCCCAGCTGGTGGGGGTTCTCCTCTTCACCTTTGCTGTGAATAGACCAGCTCTCTGCTAATTTATAGCACCCACCACGACACAAAATTCAGCCTGGTTTTATCACAGTTGATGCAGAACTTGTCAAAAGTAATCATGCTGATAACAGAACGGAGCAGGAGAAACCCACGGGACTCAGGGCTTTGAAAAGAGATAAGAAAACACTACAGATATACGTACCTAGCTAAAATTGCATGAATGGGGCTTGCATCCACTTTTTTTTTATATATATACACACACACGTTACCTGTAGTTTTTCCATGTTCATTCTTAGATTCTCTGAGTATTGGTTTTGTTGCTGTCTCCAAGCACTGTATTCACTCACAGGATGCTGCTTGAATGAATCTATCCCCCATCCTTGATGTGTGGCTCCCGAGAACCCAGCTCTGCTGGTGCGTTCAACACCTCCAGTCTCTTTACTTTCGGGTAGAGCGTTGTAATGCGTAACTATTGTGCTAGGCGCAGGGATTTCACGTTTATTATCACTGTAGAAAGTGTTCAATAGACCCGACTGGTTCAGTGTAGGTTCAATATTGGGCATTTCAAACCTTCTAGTGTCATCTGCTGTGGAAGGGTCCAATGTAGGAAGTGTTGGGAAAGCAGCTTCTGCAGAATGTGGGGCTCTGTCCTGCATATGTGTATTACTGGAGGACGCTGTCAACGTAGAAGGCAAAACATGAGCTGTGGGAATGGTAACCTGGCTTTTTATTGGCTGGAAGGTGGTAGCGGCATTGCAGAATTCTGAAAAGAAGAAGAAAATAAATGACTCAGTCAAAGTGTATTATAGCACAGAAAGGAGAATATGCAGAATATAGGGTAACCTGGAATTTTTAAAGAAAATTATAGCAATTAAAAAAAAAAATCACTTTCATAATATACACCAACGGTCCAGATTAATTGTCCCTGCTGTTCCTCCCTCTCCAATATTGAACCAGCGCTGCTGTTCCAAGGGACCATGAATAGCTAATAAAGTTTCAGGTAATAACAGCTATGACTTTCTTCTTGCCACCTGTGTCCTATTGCAGAGATTTCCCTTCACTTCCTGTCCCATAGCCAAAACAGGAAGTCAGAGGAAAGCCCTGCAAAATGAGGGAATGTGAAGTGTCACCAGGGTCTCCTGAACTAGATTTCCCCTCTATTAGTGTTCTGATGTCAACCCACAATTTTCCTTTACTTTCAAGGCAAAATGCACCGAGTTGTTGCCATGCGATTGGCCGATTAGCAATTTGTGTTACCAAACAATTGAACAGGTGTACCTAATAACGTAGCCGGTGAATATATATTTATTCACGTACTGCTCCAGGCGAGATCAGACTACACACACTCACACACCTTAGGTGCTGGCTCAACTCATCTCCACCAAAGCAATCAATTGTACCAGCAACAGGAATAATCGCACACTGTGATACAATATAATATTCTTCCTTGCTAAACAGCCAGCAGGACTAAGCTTCATTCTTATGAACAGTACTTGTTCCTGCTAGCTATTTTAGGCAATATTTGTATTTTGTTTTCCTGTTGCTGATACGATTGATTAGAGTACTTGCCTTGTTTTGGCTTGGAATCAACATTTTCCCATACAACAGAGCTCAGACCAGCAGAGGGAGATTCTGTGCAAGAACTCAAATACCCAACATAAAAGGTCCATACACACGATCTGACTTTTTTACAACAAATGTCTGACGGACCTGTTTTATTGGACAAAGCGTGTACGCTCCATCAGACAAATGTTGGCTGCTAGAACAGACAAACTTTCCGGCGACAAAAGTCCTACGTCTAATCCGATCGTGTGTACACAAGTCCATCGGACTAAAGTCCAAAGTACAAACACGCATGCTCAGAACCAATGCTAAAGATCAGACAACAATAGCAGAAGTTGCCCAAAGGGTGGCGGCAAAGAGCAGAAAAAACACGTAGTATGTCTATTACGTCACTACGTTTGTGCATGTTGTGTAGCTGGCCAGCTAGAACCTGTCCTATGTATATACAGCTAAACCTGCTAAGAACCTAATGTAGAGCACATGTTTATATGTGAGAGAGACACAAGCAGAGTTATTCACTGTGATTTTGTGCTTGGATGTCATATAACAGTTGGATGTTGTGAAAAAATATGCCTTTAAGAGTCATTTGTTTGTATGGCAGCAGGAGGTAAGGAATAACAGTTGAATTCATGCCAGCAAGCATAGAGTTAAGGTTTTGTGACTCATCGGAAGCCTTGGCTCAATCACAGCTAATCTCACATTGAGCAGAGTCTTGACCAGTCACAGCCAGCTTTACAAACACTCTGTATGGGAGGTTCCTAATACTCCATGTGCTGCTAGATTATTCCACCACAGACACATGGAGACAGAGAGCAGACACACAAGGCCAGAGTCTTGTTTTATGGAAGCCAGGGGATAAAAATAGGTATGTGACACAGCTAAATATATGTTCTTATTGTAAATAGTGTGGTTAGAACTGTATACTGATGATAGAGAGACCGTGTGTATGCATACCAAGTTCACGGACAGCGCTCTTCGAACAAAAATCTACAGATAAGTCAGATGGAAGTCTGATTGTGTGCATGAGGCTTTACAGTGAGAGAAATGAGCTCCTCTCCTTTCACGGTCACATACTGAGAGAGGGAGGACAAGATTTGTAAGTGTTACTTAGCTGCACCAGAAAAAATAAAAAGCAGGTCTTCTGCCCTGACAGACATGACTATGTGGTGTGGCAGTGCTTTGTAAATCTCCAGACTGAAACGGATAGAATATTCCCTATTATGTATTGCATTTGTGTATTTGGCAGTTTGCCAGGAGAGCTGGAACAGTTATACGGAGGTGCCACCCTACGGGTCCTGGCCTGTAAAGCTGGCAATACACTTCTTCCCATTCAGGCAGCCGCCATCCACACGCTGGTCGAATTGTATCTGGTCCCTGCTGAACTGGAGAAACTTTGATCAGTGTATGGGCAGATTAAGATTTGTGTCTCATACATCAAGTAATATTCCGAGTGTGGGGTCAGGAAAGTGACAAGCGAGTTCAGTTGACCTCTGACCCCCGGAGACTCCAGCTCAAGGCTCGGACTTTGAAAAAACAGGTGAGGCCTATGCCTGATCACTAATGGCTCTGACAGCAATAAGCAACTCACCCTCTACATTTTCATTGCCAGGAATGCCCCCTTTTCTGACCCCATGAAGAAATGCCATCCGACTTATAGCTTTTCCCGATATCTGAGGAGTCTGCCAGTCTGTGTAAGAACTGCCAACTGGATGTACTGCTGTTGCTGGAACAGAAAGCATACGGTGAAAAACACAGAAAGTTACCAATGAGAGTTATCTGTAAACACATCACAAGTTCAGCTTACCCATCCTGCCCGGCTGCTGGAATCCTACACTTTCCATAGTGTTTCATGCAACTAGAATATCAAAAGAAAGAATGGCACTCCATTAGATTATGTGTGAACATTTTTTTGCAATCAGTATTTTTAAAAGGTGAACCCCAGGGAAACATTTGTGCATTTCCATGCATAGGGTGACAACGCTCCTTATTCTGCAGGTGAAATCACACAGCATTGTGGATAGGGTAATCTTAGATGAACATGTTTTAACCACCTCTCGTTCTGGGACAATGTCATACGACGTTGTCCCAGTCACACCGCTCTTAGTTGCCTGCAAGGGCGCTGTGTCCCTGGGACACAGCATGACCCCAATCTCAGTAAAGAGCCAATGACACAGCTCTTTACCCATGTGATCAGCTGTGGCCAATCCCAGCCGATCACATATAAACACGGAAGTGTCGTAACCGGCCCTCCTCGCCTCACACTGACAGTGAGGTGAGGAGGAGAGCCAATCAGCAGCATCTTCTCAGAGGAGAGACCTGTACAGGTAATAAGGGTACCGATTATCAGTGCCCTGATTATCTGTGCAGTGCCCAGCAGTGATGCCAATCTGTGCGGCATATTAGTGCATCCTCATCAGCGCACCTCAGTGAAGGAGAAAGAAATTATTTAATTGGTTTGGTAAACTAAGGAAAAAAAAAAAAAATTCCCCCAAAATGTTTAATTTTTATTTATTTTTGCAAAGAAACAAACAAAAAAACAATGGTGATCAATTATACCAAAAGAAAGCGCTATTTGTATAGAAAAAAATAATTATAAAAAATGTCATTTGGGTACAGTGGTGTATGACCGCGCAATTGTTATTCAAAGTGTGAGAACGCTGAAAGCTGAAAATTGGTGTGAGCATTTTTTGACGGAAGGCATTTCTCGATAGAACACTGGAACCGAGGGCTCCCGTGTGCATGCGCAGGAGTGATGTCATCACGCCTTTGGCCAATCACATAGCCGAAGCGTGCGAACCGAGAAGACCAGGGGAAAAGGTTAGTCCTCTCAGTGGCGACATCATGCCGCTGAAAGGCTTTGTTCTAAGGTAAGCAGGGCTCCCCCCCCCCCCCCCAAATAGGTCCTGGAACTTAACCATGACCCCTCAAAACCCCTCCTCCTACACACACACCCTCTAAATCACATCAAATAGTAGGGCTGCGCATCTTCACCGGTCTCACGATTCGATGCGATTACGATTATTAAGTCCACGATTCGATTCGATTCCGCAATGCATCACGATGCATCAAGATTACTGCGCACGGTTTTCATCTGTTCTTAAAAAAAACTCTCTGCATGTAGCAAACTGTAAATACAGCAGACATCTTAAAGAGGAGCTCCAAACTGACCCCAAAATACTACAAAAGATGGACAGAGACTGCGGACAATGACACTAGAGAGGATCAGAGACTGCGGACAATGACACTAGAGAGGATCAGAGACTGCGGACAATGACACTAGAGAGGATCAGAGACTGCGGACAATGACACTAGAGAGGATCAGAGACTGCGGACAATGACACTAGAGAGGATCAGAGACTGCGGAGGATCAGAGACTGCGGACAATGACACTAGAGAGGATCAGAGACTGCGGACAATGACACTAGAGAGGATCAGAGACTGCGGACAATGACACTAGAGAGGATCAGAGACTGCGGACAATGACACTAGAGAGGATCAGAGACTGCGGACAATGACACTAGAGAGGATCAGAGACTGCGGACAATGACACTAGAGAGGATCAGAGACTGCGGACAATGACACTAGAGAGGATCAGAGACTGCGGACAATGACACTAGAGAGGATCAGAGACTGCGGACAATGACACTAGAGAGGATCAGAGACTGCGGACAATGACACTAGAGAGGATCAGAGACTGCGGACAATGACACTAGAGAGGATCAGAGACTGAGGACAATGACACTAGAGAGGATCAGAGACTGCGGACATGACGCTAGAGAGGATCAGAGACTGCGGACAATGACGCTAGAGAGGATCAGAGACTGCGGACAATGACGCTAGAGAGGATCAGAGACTGCGGACATGATGCTAGAGAGGATCAGAGACTGCGGACATGATGCTAGAGAGGATCAAAGACTGCGGACATGATACTAGAGAGGATCAGAGACTGCGGACATGATACTAGAGAGGATCAGAGACTGCGGACATGATACTAGAGAGGATCAGAGACTGCGGACATGATACTAGAGGATCAGAAACTGCGGAGATGATACTAGAGAGGATCAGAGACGATACTAGAGAGGATCAGAAACTGCGGACATGATACTAGAGAGGATCAGAGACTGCGGACATGATACTAGAGAGGATCAGAGACTGCGGACATGATACTAGAGAGGATCAGAGACTGCGGACATGATACTAGAGAGGATCAGAGACTGCGGACATGATACTAGAGAGGATCAGAGACTGCGGACATGATACTAGAGAGGATCAGAGACTGCGGACATGATACTAGAGAGGATCAGAGACTGCGGACATGATACTAGAGAGGATCAGAGACTGCGGACATGATACTAGAGAGGATCAGAGACTGCGGACATGATACTAGAGAGGATCAGAGACTGCGGACATGATACTAGAGAGGATCAGAAACTGCGGACATGATACTAGAGAGGATCAGAGACTGCGGAGATGATACTAGAGAGGATCAGAGACTGCGGACATGATACTAGAGAGGATCAGAGACTGCGGACATGATACTAGAGAGGATCAGAGACTGCGGACATGATACTAGAGAGGATCAGAGACTGCGGACATGATACTAGAGAGGATCAGAGACTGCGGACATGATACTAGAGAGGATCAGAGACTGCGGACATGATACTAGAGAGGATCAGAGACTGCGGACATGATACTAGAGAGGATCAGAGACTGCGGACATGATACTAGAGAGGATCAGAGACTGCGGACATGATACTAGAGAGGATCAGAGACTGCGGACATGATACTAGAGAGGATCAGAGACTGCGGACATGATACTAGAGAGGATCAGAGACTGCGGACATGATACTAGAGAGGATCAGAGACTGCGGACATGATACTAGAGAGGATCAGAGACTGCGGACATGATACTAGAGAGGATCAGAGACTGCGGACATGATACTAGAGAGGATCAGAGACTGCGGACATGATACTAGAGAGGATCAGAGACTGCGGACATATAAGAGAGGATCCTGCCAAACAACAATGTATGCCATGTCATAAATTATGGTTTATGTATGTCTTATTGTTTTAGTGATTGCTTCAGATCACAACTTCATCGATACCTTTTTTTTTTGTATGATTTTTGCTTTTGCTCATTACTGCCACACACGTGCAATGCATGGCTGCATGTGTGTGGCAGGGATGAGCAAAAGCAAAAATCATACAAAAAAAAAGGTATCGATAAAGTTGTGATGTGAATCAATCACTAAAACAATAAGACATACATAAACCAGTGTGGCATCAGTGTGCCAATGCCATCAATTGCCGCCAGTGTGCCACCAATTGCCGCCAGTGTGCCCAAATTATTGCCCATCAGTGTGCCACCAATTGCCGCCAGTGTGCCATAAATTGCCGCCAGTGTGCCATAAATTGCCGCCAATTGCCGCCAGTGTGCCGCCAATTGCGCTGCCAGTGTGCCGCCAATTGCTGCCAGTGTGCCGCCAATTGCTGCCAGTGTGCCGCCAATTGCTGCCAGTGGGCCCATTAGTTGCTGCTACTGTGTATCCCCCAAGTACCTGATGATGATGATGATCTGCTGCCTGCAGTACTCGGTCGTCTCGGGTCTCCCACAGCCGCAGCCTGTTCAGTGTGCACAGCGTGAGGTGAGGAGGAAGGCTCTGGGGGGTCGGGACCGGGACCGAGGACACTTGCTCCATGCTTCCACATGGCGACGGGCGGCTGGGAATGGCGTCAGCGGGGGGGCGGGAAAGGAGGCGCGGCGTCTTAACCACTTGCCGACCAGCCGCCGCAGTTATACGGCGGCAGGTCGGCACTCCTGCGCGAGAGCCCGTAGCTCTACGTCGGGACTTTCGCGCCCCCCGCTCGCCCCCGAGTCCCGCGCGCGTGCCCGGCGGGCGCGATCGCCGCCGGGCACGCGCGCTCGTTCGTTACAGAGCGGGGAACGAGAGCTGTGTGTGTAAACACACAGCTCTCGTTCCTGTCAGCGGGGGAAACGCTGATCTTCCGTTCATACAATGTATGAACGGAAGATCAATGATTCCCCCTAGTGAGTCCACCCCCCCCACACAATAAGAACACAAATAGGAACACACTTAACCCCCTCCCTGCCCCCTAGTGTTAACCCCTTCACTGCCAATGGCATTTTTATAGTAATCCAATGCATTTTTATAGCATTGATCGCTATAAAAATGGCAATGGTCCCAAAAATGTGTCAAAAGTGTCCGATGTGTCCGCCATAATATCACAGTACCGAAAAAAAAACGCTGATCGCCGCCATTACTAGTAAAAAAAAAATATTAATAAAAATGCCTTAAAACTACCCCCTTTTTTGTAAACGCTATAAATTTTGCGCAAACCAATCAATAAACGCTAATTGCGATTTTTTTTTACGAAAAATATGTAAAAGAATACGTATCGGCCTAAACTGAGGAAAAATAATGTTTTTTTAAATCTTTTTTGGGGATATTTATTATAGCAAAATGTAAAAAATATTGCATTTTTTTCAAAATAGTCGCTCTATTTTTGTTTATAGCGCAAAAAATAAAAACCGCAGAGATGATCAAATACCACCAAAAGAAAGCTCTATTTGTGGGAAAAAAAGGACGCCAATTTTGTTTGGGAGCCACGCAGTGCCGAATCACAAAAAGTGCTCTGGTCTTTGGACAGCAATATGGTCCGGGGCTAAAGTGGTTAAGCTGCATCAGCAGGTGGGGAACGAAAAGAGGCGTGCTGAAGCCCACAGCTCCTTCAGCTGCATCAGCAGGTGGGGAAGGAAAAGAGGCGCGCTGAAGCCCACAGCTCCTTCAGCTGCATCAGCAGGTGGGGAAGGAAAAGAGGCGCGCTGAAGCCCACAGCTCCTTCAGCTGCATTAGCGGGGCGGGAAAAGAGGCGCGGCTAACGCCCGTAGCTAACGCCCACGGCTTCCTGGCTTTTGGCGTCCAGACAGTGCATATAGCGGCGCACAGGTGACGTCATCACATAATCGATTACTGCAAGTCGTAGCATCGAAATCGCATCGTGGGTAGTCGAATCTCGATGCATCGATGCTACGATTAATTTCAACACCCCTATCAAATAGTGGGTCAAATTTCACACACAGTAGGAGGGACACAGAAACCAGACTTCTGTATTTACAAGTGATTGTGGTGAGAAGGACCCCCCCATCCCCCAAGGGTCTGAGCCAGGGGTGGTGGTGGAACAGAGTTCCACCTGAAAAAATGTGCTAGGAGGCGATGCATACTTGCACATTATGCCATTGTCTTACAGGTGTTTTTTTTTTTTTAACCAGCCAGTTTGCTACCGCTTTTAGATGTGGCCATCGTTGTCGCTTCTCTAAAAAGTGGATCGCAGTGTTTTGCTTTTCAGTGATATTTGAAAGGCGGCTTGAAGTGCTCCTCAATGTCTGCGTTAACCATTGCAAGCCTGTCGCTACAAAACCACATGCACTAAAGAGTGTTTGTAGATGGTGAGCTCCAACGAGCTGGGCCCGCTCTGCAAACGGTTGGCACTATATAAACCCTGTATAAAGTTAATAATAAAGCCCCATTGACGTGAACGGATCAAGTCTAGCAGCGGTTCTGCCGGCTGGATGTGACTTGCGGTATACATTTCTGCAATGTAACAGCGAGTACAAACGTTGCTGCTGGCCGTCTTCCTGTGCAGCTCATCGTTTGATAAATTTGCAGCTCAACTGCCTTATGTTACTGCTCCCCATCTGTGTAGGTGAGGCCCAACTGTCACTTTTGCTGGACAGCTTGGTCTGTGACAGGAAGGGGAAAAATAACAGGATTTACTGGTAAACAGATCAGTAAACAAGGGGCTGATGTAAACAAATCATGCTGTATAATGCTAGTGACAGTCTCCATCATCATACATATCACTTGTGACTTCCTCCACATTACTCTGTACTGACAGTTACTCTCTCTGCCACCCGGATCTCCATTTTTGCAACCTATAAAACAATACAGCAAGCCAACACCATGTAAATGGCTATCACTGCATAAATCAAGTCACCTAGTAAACAAATCACACAATAGTAACCAAACCCGAGCCCGGTAAGGCTATGACTGGGTTCTCATAATACTAAACGTAGCAGGTTTGTGCGGGGGCACAGAGAGGCGCTCACCTCACCGGTGTGGATCAGCTCCTACCCGGAAGAAGTCCTGGCAACGGGAACACAGCACAGCAACGGATGAGAAACACACAGCCGGAAACTGGGCGGAGTCACCTTCAAACCGTCTCCCCGCCACACCTAACCAAACCCAGCTTCCCTCTCCACCAATCGCTGTGTACGACGTTCAGCCAATAGCAGCGTGTAGTCGGAGTGGGCGGGGTGACGTCCAGCCAAAAGCAGCGTGTAGTCGGAGTGGGCGGGGTGACGTCCAGCCAATAGCAGCAAGTAGTCGGAGTGGGCGGCGTGACATCCAGCCAATAGCAGCGTATAGTCGGGGTAGCTTCACTGGCTTGGAGCACAGGTGACTTCTGATACTCTGCTCCGTTTAACAGAATGCTGCGGCGGCAAACTGCGCATGCGCGATGCGTTCCAATGGATTTACGACACTACACCCCTGTGAAACCTCGTTCTGCATCCAGGCTCTTTCCTTAACACCCCCGTGGATTGGAGGATGTTAAAAAAAGACTTTCTCCTAAGTCCACGTCGCCCTGAATGACAGCTTCGCTGGTGTGTACTGTCATAAATCCATTTGAACGCATCACAATTGCGTTTGGAACGCACCGCTCATGTGCAGTTGGCCGCTACGTCACTTCCGGAGCATTGTATGATAGGGAGCCGAATATGACGCGTCAAAATTTCATATCACTAGCTGCACCCCATTGCACTTTGCAGCACCGTGACTAACTACTTGCCCCCCCCCCCCCCGGAAGGTTTTATCCCCTTCATGACCATGCCATTTATTGCTATGCAACACTTTGCCCTATTAACCACTTGCTTGCTGGGCACACCCTCCTCCTGCCCATGCCAATTTTCAGCTTTCAGCGCTGACGCACTTTGAATGACAATTGCGCGGTCATACAACACTACCCAAATTACATATTTATAATTTTTTCCCTCAAATAGATGTAGAGCCCATGTACTTCCAAGTACGGCTGCTAGTAAATTTAAGGGATAATCAGAATGTAAGTTGATTCTGATTCTAATTGAGATTCGTTCAGTTTGGGTCTCTGTTTCAGTCTGACTGTGCTGTAGGCTTATTCTGTCGCGACTGGGGTGTTGTTTCACCCCAGGACGGTAGGTGGCGGCAGTGTAGTCAAGGTTTTGGGTGCTTCTCCCAGCAGCCAATCAGGAGATTTGGACCTCGCTGGGCATGCTGGGAGAGGGTACTTATGACGCAGACGTCATTTTAGGTGGTTCTTCGTCGAGTGTGGCATACACCTTTAGGGTGACCACATCACCGCGCCCCTAGCGTTATGGCCTTCCTTTCCGGGGCGTGTGTGCTACGCAGTGTTCCTGGTTTCTGGGCCATGCAGGTCCGGATCACCCAAACAGGACAGGGACTCAGTGATTGACTGGGTTCTTACTTTTGAAGATCCCAAGCAAGTGTGGCTGTTCGGTGGGGAGTCCAGTTGAGGAGCGCCAATGAGAGGCTGGCGGTCCAACAGTATTGAGACAAACCACCGGGGATCAAGGTACTGGACACTGAGGGATTGACTCCTCTCTTAGTCGGTACCTGAGGCGACGTTAAGAGGAAGGTTCAGGCAAAAGTTCACTAAGGAGGGGATCCTCTGTATCTACAATTAGAAAAGGCCTGTGGCAGAGGCGTTTTCCTGAAGTTCACCCTGGGAGAGTCTGTGAGACAGACTTCTTTTAAATTCCGAGTGATACTCTGGCTGCCAGGTCGGTGTGAGAGGCCTGTTCAGGTACGCTATGCCCACTCTGACTGGAGTGGTGAAAGAAATCTAAGTGTTGTCGGAAGCAGGACTGTGTCCATATTCAAGGCCTGAATCTGCTGTTCTCCTTCCAACCTTCATCTATCCCTTTCCATCACCTGTTAACTAGGGTTGTCCCGATACCGATACTAGTATCGGTATCGGGACCGATGCCGAGTATTTGCGCGAGTATTTGTACTCGCGCAAATACTCCCGATGCCTAAATAGAATACTCCCCCCCCCGCCACTGCCGCCGCATCGCGCCGCCGAATCAAAAGCCGTCGCATCGCGCCGCTGCATCGAAAGCCGCTGCAAGGGGTTAAACGCCGTGCGGGAACATCACAGCATTCATTTGAATAGGTGTAGTGTTCCCGCCCGTATAGACACTCCCCCTTGCTCGGGATTGGATGGGTGATCGTGCTCTGTCCAATCCTGAGCAAGGGGGAGTGTCTATATGGGCGGGCTATTTAAATGAATCCTGTGATTTTCTCCATGCGGCTTTCGGCGGCAAAGGTATGGGGGAAATGGCTGACGGGACATGGGACATGGCTGCATATGTGAGGAACATGGCTCGAGGGACATGGCTGTACGGACATTGCTGCATATGTGAGGGACATGGCTAGAGGGACATGGGACATGGCTGCATATGTGAGGGACATGGCTGCATATGTGAGGGACATGGCTAGAGGGACATGGCTGCATATGTGGGGGACATGGCTGCATTTGGGGACACATGTAAAAAAAAGTATCGGTATTCGGTATCGGCGACTACTTGAAAAAAAGTATCGGTACTTGTACTCGGTCCTAAAAAAGTGGTATCGGGACAACCCTACTGTTAACTGTTTTTACCCGGCTGGGTAAAAAAGAGCACATTCAAAGAGACTTTCTATTTGCAGACATTCCTTTACTGCAGCTACATGCATCGTTTACCCTAGACACTTCACCAGAGCCACGAGGTAACATGCCATCCCATCATTTCTCAGCAGCTCCTTCGGGGTACCAATACATAGAGCTTTATTGTGGTGGTATTTGATCACCACTGGGGTTTTTATTTTTGTTAAAAAAATTGTTAAAAAGACAAGATAAAAGAAAAAATACAAAACCGTTTTATATTTTGTTATAAAATTTAGCAAACAGGTAATTTTTCTCATTCATTGATGTGCCCTGATGAGGCTGCACTGATGGGCACCAATAGGCTGCACTGATGGGCACCAATGGGCTGCATTGATCGGAACCGATAAGGCGACACTGGTGGGCACTGAGAGGTGTCAATGGGCTGCATTAATGGGCACTGAGAGGTGGCCCTGATGGGTGGCACTGAAGGGCATTGATAGGTGGCACTGATAGCTGGCAGTGATGGGCACTGATGGGTGGCAAAGATGGGCACTGATAGGCAGCACTGCTAGGTGGCACTGATTGGCACCACTGGTGGGCATTGATCGGTGGCACTCATGGGCATTGATAGGTGGCACTGTTTTGCACTGGTGGGCCCTGATTTGTGGCGCTGTGGGCACTGGCAGGCGGTATTGGTGGGCACAGATGAGGCAGATATTCCTCTTTGGGACCGATGTCCCTTGCACAAAAGCCAGCAATCTACTTTTTTTCTCCTCACACTGTCGTGAGGAGAAAAAAAAAAAATTGATTACCAAGCTTTTTGTTTACATCACGTGATCAGCTGTCATTGGCTGACAGCTGATCATGTGGTAAGGGTCCGGGATCGGCCCCTTACTCTGATCTGTGATCACCTGAGTCTCAGTGACTTGGTGATCACAGTGCGCGCTCTGCAGGGGGAGTGTGCAAAGGGGAGGAAGTCTATTGACGGCCTCCCAGCAAAGCAGGTCCGCGCTGTAGCCATCATTCGGCTATAGCGTGGATCTGAAGGAGTAAAGAGGAAGTAAACCCTAAAGAGGAAGTAAACCCTGATGGGTTTTACTTCCTCTTTTGTTTCCAGCAAAATCTGCAAAGTAAAAGCATAATGGGCTAGTGTGCATCGCAGACTATCCCATTATGTGACGCTTATCTGCAAACAAAGCCCGCACTGTCCCCACTGGAGGCTGCATCCATCTTTGCCTCTCTTCTTTCCGGGGCCGCGGACTCCAGCTCTGTGACTGGGCGGAGCCGCGTGGCGTCACTCCTGCCCAAGCGCACGGGAGCCACCAGTCACAGCACACACTCGGAAAGAAACTGCACAGAGGTCTGTTTCTTCAGAGCGCATGCGCCGATGACATCATCGGTGCACTAAAAGGTAAATATCTCCTAAACGGCGCAGGTTTAGGAGATATTTCTACTACCTATAGGTAAGCCTTGTTCTAGGCTTACCTATAGGTACAACTCACAATCAGGAGTATACAACCACTTTAACTGGTAATTGCACAGTCATGCAATGCTGCACCCAAACTAAATGTATTTCAATAGAGCTTTCTTTTGGTGGTATTTCATCACCACTGTTTTTTTTTATTATCTTTTATTAAATAAATGAAAAGAGACCAACATTTTTGAAAAAAATATCCCAAGAATATAAAACATATCCAATAAAAATCGAAAATCGAAAATTTATGAGAAAATTGAATTTTCTCAAAAATGTAGGCCAAAATGTATTCTGCTACATGTCTTTGGAAAAAAATCCCAATAAATGTATATTGGAAAGTTATAGCATCTACAAACACAGTGCCTTGGAAAAGTATTCAAACCCCTTGAAATTTCCCACCTTTTGTCATGTTACAACAAAAACATAAATGTATTTTATTGGGATTTTATGTGCTAGACCAACACAAAGGGGCACATAATTGTAAAGTGAAAGGAAAATTATAAATGGTTTTCATTTTTTTTTATTTTTATAAATATGTGAAAAGCATGGCATTCATTTGTATTCAGCCCCCTGAGTCAATACTTTGTACAAGCATCTTTCTCTGCAATTACAGCTGCAAGTCTTTTTAGGTATGTCTCTACCAACTTTGTACTCTAGAGAGTGACATTGGATGGAAAGTGTCTGAGAACAGAATTTTTCACGTCTTGCCACAGATTCTCAATTGGATTTAGGTCTGGACTTTGACTGGGCTATTCTAACACATGAATATGCTTTGGTCTAAACCATTCCATTGTAGCCCTGGCTGTATGTTTAGGGTCAGTGTCCTGTTGGAAGGTGAACCTCTGCCCCAGTCTCAAGTCTTTTGCAGACTCTAATGCCGCGTGCACACAACGGTTTTTCATGTCATGGAAAAAAACTGCATTTTTCTCGGCGTGATTTCTCTCAGGCCTGCCTTGCATACACATGATCGTGATAAAAAAATGCTCAAGAAAAGCGCGTACAACACGTACAATTGCACTATAAAGGGGAAGTTCCATTCCAATGGTGCCACCCTTTGGGCTGATTATGCAAATTTCCCTTCTTATAACTTGCTTTTAAGCATGCACATTTTTTTCCCTGTCGTTAAAGCCTACACACGACCATTTTTCACAACGAGAAAGACGACGACGTGAAAAACAGGAAAAAATAGAGCAGGTTCTAAATTTTTAATGCCCATTTTTGTTGTCGAAAAAAATGCTCTGGAGCCTACACACGATCGTTTTTCACGACCAATTAAAAAAATGGAATACGCTGCATTACAGGTTTTCTTCTAAGATTGCCCTGTATTTGGATCCATCTATCTTCCCATCAACTCTGACCGGATTCCCTGTTCTTGAAGAAAAGCATCCCCACAACATGATGCTGCCACCAACATGTTTCACGGTGGGGATGGTGTGTTCAGGGTGATGTGCAGTGTTAGTTTCCTGCCACACATAGCGTTTGCTTTTAGGCCAAAAAATTCAATTTTGGTCTCATTCTTCCACATGTTTGCTGTGTCCCCCACATGGCTTCTCACAAACTGAAAAACTGGACTTTTAATGACTTTCTTTCAACGTTGTTTTTCTTTTTACCACTCTTCCATAAACGCCACAATTGTGGAGAGCACGACTAATAGTCCTGTGGACAGATTCTCCCACCTGAGCTGTGGATCTCTGCAGCTCCTCCAGAGTTACAATGGGCCTCTTGGCTGCTTCTCTAAGGCCTCTGCAGAATCCAGCAAGAAACTTGTTGGGAGACGTGTTTTGCCGAGGAAACCAGTCGTGTGTACATTTTTTGACGAGGAAACCGTCGAGAAACTCGACGAGCCAAAAAGAGAGCATGTTCTCTTTTTCCTCAACGGGAATGGAGAAAATTGGCTCGTCGAGTTCCTCGGCAGCCGAACAAGGAACTCGACGAGGAAAACGACAGTTTCGCCCGACGAGTTTCTCGGTCATGTGTACGAGGCCTGATTAATGCTCTCCTTGCCTGGCCTGTCAGTTTAGGTGGACGGCCATGTCTTGATAGGTTTGCAGTTTTGCCATACACTTTTCATTTTCTGAGGATGGGTTAAACAGTGCTCTGTGAGATGATCAAAGATTGGGATATTTTCTTATAACCCAACCCTGCTTTAAACTTCTCCACAACTTTATCCCTGACCTGTCTGGTGTGTTCTTTGGCCTTCATGATGCTGTTTGTTCACTAAGGTTCTCTAACAAACCTCTGAAGGTTTCACAGAACAGCTGTATTTATACTGAGATTAAATTACACACAGGTGGACTAATTAGGTGACTTCTGAAGGGAGTTTGTTCCACTAGATTTTTAGTTAGGTGTATCGGAGTAAAGCGGGCTGAATGCAAAAGCACCCCACACTTTTCAGATATTTATTTGTAAAAATAATTGAAAACCATTTATCATTTTCCTTCCACTTCACAATTATGTGTCACTTTGTGTTGACTTCTGAAGGCAATTGGTTCCACAAATTTTTTAGTTAATGTTGTCAGAGTAAAGGGGGCTGAATACAAATGAACACCACACTTTTGACATATTTATTTGTAAAAAAAAAAAAATTGAAAACTATTTATCATTTTCCATCTACTTCATTACTTCAATTATGTGCCACTTTGTGTTGGTGCATCACATAAAATTCCAACAAAATACATTTACGTTTTTGGTTATAACATGACAAAATGTGGAAAATTTCAAGGGGTATGAATACTTTTTCAAGGCACTGTTTATACAGCGGTATATCTATTATCAGTCTTGTAAGTGTGTGCCATCTAGTGGAATTTTTAGAGCACTACATTTACAGTACCTTTGTTTGTTTAGTTATGCATATTCATCTTTATTCACTATATATATTAAAGCTGAGCTTCAGGTAAATAACTAATTGATTTGAAATACCTATACACCTCTCACATTTTTGTAAATATTTTATTATATCTTTTCATGTGACAACACTGAAGAAATGACACTTTGCTACAATGTAAAATAGTGAGTGTACAACTTGTATAACAGTGTCAATTTGCTGTCCCCTCAAAATAACTCAACACACAGCCATTAATGTCTAAACGACTGGCAACAAATTGGGTCCAATTGTTCATTTTCCCTCCCCGTTGTCATGTGACTCTTTAGTTTTACAAGGTGTGAATGGGGAGCAGGTGACCAAGACCATACAGTTTAACATGACATGTTCTATTCAAAACAGGCCTCGCCATTGGTCAACCAAAGAAGTCGAGTACTTGTGCTCAGCATCATATCCAGAGGTTGTCTTTGGGAAATAGACGTATGAGTGCTGCCAGCATTGCTGCAGAGGTTGAAGAGGTGGGGGGTCAGCTGCATGAGTGCTGCCAACACTGGGAAGCTCCAGTTTATTGAGGGAACCATGAATGCCAACTTGTACTGTGACATACTGAAGCAGAGCATGATCCCCTCCCTTTGGAGACTGGGCAGCAGGTCAGTATTCCAACATGATAGTGACCCCAAACACACCTCCAAGACAACCACTGCCTTGCAGAAGCTGAGGGCAAACACACTGGGGGGGGTGTCAGGCCGATGCCCCCCCCCCCCCCGGCGACTGAGGCATGGCGCGGCCGCGGTGACAGCATGATTGACGGCAAACTAGGTAAGCGTAACACACAGACACACAGCAGCCTGGGGTATTCAGGGGGAGGGGGGCTGGTTTGCAAGCCGTACCCGAGTGATACCCGCCGCCTGGGACCCGGCCGCAATGATCCCCTTCCCCTTCATGATAAAATATACACACAGGGCTAGATTCAGCAAAGAGTTACGCCGGTGTATCTCGTGATACGCCGTCGTAACTCTGCGTGAGTGGGGTTGTATCTATGCGCCTGATTCTTAGAATCAGTTACGCATAGATTTGTGTTAGATCCGACCGGCTTAAGTCACTTACGCCGTCGTATCTAAGTTGCATATTTACGCTGACCGCTAGGTGGCGTTTCCGTCGATTTCCGTGTCGAATATGCCAATGAGCTAGATACGCCGATTCACAACGTAGTTGCGGCCGGCGTATCTATTTGCATCGTTTACGTTAGGCTTACGCCCGGCGTAAAAAGTTACCCCTGCTATATAAGGTGAGCCAATGTTAAGTATGGACGTCGGGACAGCGTCGTATTGTACGTCGTTTACGTCGTTTGCGTAAGCCGATTCAGAATGGGGCTGGGCATCAGTTACGTTCACGTAGTTTATATTGACTATTTGCGATGTGATTTGGAGCATGCACACTGTGATACGTTTACGGCCGGCGCATGCGCAGTTCGTTTGGCGCGTCGTTTACGTCGGGTCACGATTAGTTTACATACAACACGCCCCCTACCTGCCCTATTTGAATAACGCGGGGATACGCCGGTCCATTTACGCTACGCCACCGCAACTTACGAAGCAAGTGCTTTGTGAATACAACACTTGCCTGTAAAAGTTGCGGAGGCGTAGCGTAAATCGGATACGCTACGCCCGCACAAAGATACGCTCTCCATCCTGAATCTAGCCCACAGAATAGACAGCAATAAATACTGCTGACAAAAATAAAGTGCAAATAACAAACCAAATAATGTGCAAAAACTCCTAAAATTAATAAATAAATAATGATGCAAATGATTCTTCATGCAATAAAGTGCAACTGTGAGTCTCTTGTGTCTTTATCCAGGTCCAATAACATGCAGATTGATTCAATGTTCACCATGATTCCTGAAGTGTAAGGTGCTCACAATCCACAGCAAACCACCAGGTGCTCCACTCCAAGTGACCCTTTTTCCCCCCAGCCTCTCACCTTAGCTGGGTTAACAATCAAGCCTCCCAACAAATCACACTGCAGCTCCCAGTTTCAGTACAAACTTTGCCACAGACCGGTCTCTTTAAATCCCCACTCTGAAGGCGTCTAAATAACTTTAAGCATAAGTAGATGACCCCCAGCGATAAAGGCAAAGAAAGAATAGGCTCCATAGTGTAGTAACGTTTTAACATAAAATTTAATAGCAACGTAAATACACTTACATTTGCGATGAAAAACGACAGGCACATAAAACACAGTATCTCCTCCGCTCTTGGCCGCGAGCGGAGATGACGTCACCACTGGCTCTCCTCCCTCCCTTACGCGTTACTTGGCTGTACACGCCATTTACTCAAAGGGTATATATATCAGCGTGGGGATTTAAAGAGACCGGTCCGTGGCAAAGTTTGTACTGAAACTGGGAGCTGCTGCCAGTGTGATTTGTTGGGAGGCTTGATTGTTAAGCCAGCTAAGGTGAGAGGCTAGGGGAAACAGGGTCACTTGGAGTGGAGCACCTTGCTGGAATAATGCCCCATTGCTGGTATCATAGGGAGGAATAGTGCCCAATTAGTGGTGTCAATGGGAGAAATGGTGCTCCATTGTCAGTATCAGATGGCAGAATAGTGTCTCATATCATTGGGAGGGATAGTGCCCCAAGGGTCGGATAAAGGCAAGCAAAGGTCCGCATCTGGCCCTCGGGACGCAGTTTGGAGACCACTGGTATAGTGCATTTGCATGATGTTCTCACTCTAGTAACCATTAACTTTTGATATATACAATACAGTCAACAATATCTTTATGATATGATGAATATAGAAGCTGCTACCAAGTTGAGATATCTATTCTATTAATAGATGTTATATATATATTTTGTTTTATTTATTGTTGAGCAGAGTTTTCATTTATCATTCGTTCATTTATCCATAGTTTGTCGGTTCTACAGTCCTCATACAGTATGCATATGCACCTTTTGCTTTTGACTTCTAAGCTGTGGTTGTTCTTGTGAATGACTGATCTATTGATGAGTGCACCCATATACATTGATTAGTCAGTCGGCCAACTCAGCCGATCAGATTTGATATACAATCGATCAGGCATGAACTCAGTAGTACTTTTGCATGTGTCCATCCAACATTGTGCGATTTATTGTTACCTATCTTCCTTCATCTGTTTTCTTGCATTGATACTCTCATCTGTTTTTTGTTTTATGTATTAGCAATACATGTACAGTATATTCTATATATATATATATATATATATATATATATATATATCATAATTTCATTTTAGATAGGGCTCAAACACTAGTATATATTTGTGGCAAACTCTTGTGGTTGTGTAGCTATGATAAAGCACTATTGAAGGTGTGAAACGCGTCAGCTATGTGATCCTGTACCCGGCTGTTGTATAAATTTTTGTTATTTTATACAATAAAGGCATTTGTATTGGAGTGCGGCTGTCCAGATTCTCCTTCTTCAAGGTCGGCCATAAGCGCGTTGAAAGTCAAACTTTCTGTCAATCGAAAAACTAAAACGGCGCATACGATTGTGTCATTATTTGTTTTATTCTTCCAAACAAAATTCAGCATGTTGGATCAGGCAATTTTGTTGCGATTACTGTGCCAATTACATGCAGTGTCTGAGCTGCAGCAGTGTAAATCCAGACTAAAGCACACAGCTGGATGTTGAGCGACATTTGATGGTTAAAAAAAAAATGGTACAGTTTCTCCAATCAGAACACAATGGATCACGAAAATAGCGGAGGTTCAGCAAATGGAGAGTCTTACGATGAGTCTGAGGGAGCAGGAGGATAAATATCGACATTTGGGCCCCATATATCTCCTTTAGAGAGCGGGGGGGGGGGGGGTGGAGAGGAAATGTAATTACATTTTTTCTTTTTTCTTCTTCTTTTCTTTTTTTCTTATTTCTATATATTTCTAAGCTGTATCCCGGATGAGGGAGCCTTGGGTATAGGGGGAGGGAGGGATTTAGGGAGGGTTGGGGGAGACAATAACAGAGAGTTGCGGCAATCCAATAGAGATAAGGACAGAATGAGATTAAGGATAAGATAGGTTAAAAAAAGGAAAGAATCTAGGAAAGATTATTTGGTTTTCTTTATAAGGGCCCTTTCACACGGGGCGGATCAGTAATGATCCGCCTCCGTGTGTCCGTAAGCTCAGCGGGGATCACTCCGTAGATCCCCGCTGAGCCGTCGGACGACAGGGCGGTTTCCGCACACTGCAGAGACCTCCCTGTTTTTTCTCCACTCTCCCCTATGGGGGAGCGGATGAACACGGACCGTCTGTCCATGTTCATCCGATCCGCTCTGCAGACGGAAGGGTTTTCTTCCGACTGCAAAATCCGATGTTTGCGGAGGCGGACAATTTCGGGTGTCAGCGGATGTTTAGCCACTGACATCCGCAATCACATAGGGACCAATGTATGTCCCTTTTTTATCCACAAACGGATGGATGAAAAAGCGGACATACGGTCTGCACGTGTGAAAGGGCCCTAATTGTTACTTATTAGGGCTGTTACTAATTAAAATGTTCGTGTTCGATTCATCGTTTTTTTTTATTTTTTATCGATTAATCGACTAATATCGATTAATTATAACGCACATACAGATCCAACTACTTTTTTTTTTTTTTTTTTATCAAAAAAGCTTTTATTGGAGCAAAACAATAGCCCAGAGGGCACACATACAGCGTACAGGTACAGCATATGACCAGTGATCATGGATATAGTATATGTACAAGTGTGACAGAAGTGGGTAACATGAAACAGGTGACATAGGATACAACCACGTGTGAACCTAATTACCCCAGTATGTAAGCACAGCACAGCAGGGTTAGTTATCAGTCCACCTGCCCCCCTCCCAGACCTCCATTTCCACTCGTGAGGTCGTGAACCCCCTGAGCTCATCTATCCCCCCTATATGCAGGTTGCAGGTGACTCCAGCCATTTTCCCCAGACTTTTTCATATTTGGCCGGGCAGCCCCTGTGCGAATAGATCAGTTTCTTATACGGCAGTACGCTGTTGACCTCCGCCATCCAGTGTGACAGCTCTGGGGGTTCCGATCGCATCCACACCCGCGCTATTACCTTTCGGGCTATAAAAAGTGTCTCGTGCAAGAATACTTGAAGGAATTTATTGATGCCAACATCCGGGAAGATACCCAGCAAGCACGGTTTAGGCTGTAGAGTAATAGGGGACCCCATTTTGTCGTGGAGGAATTTCACCACCTGTTCCCAGAAGGCCTGGATCTTAGCGCACTGCCAGATTAAATGGAAGAAGGTGCCCGTATTGCAGTTACACATTGGGCACGTGGCTGTGGAGTCCCTCCTGTACCTGGAGATCCTGAGGGGCGTAAGATACGCTCTATTTATAATGAAGGTTTGTGTAAGGCGGTCTGACAATTTTGGGGATACTAGTTTACAAGCATCGAGAGCGTCACTCCACTCGTCGTCTTCTAGCGGGCCCACCTCCCCCTCCCACCTGGGCTTTAGGGCGTAAGCAGACACTGTTGCTGTCGGGAGTGTGATCATGGTGTGGAATTGAGTGATTAGTTTTTTGGGGTCGGGGCACTTGACTGCTGCCATGAGGGGGTTATCGGCTAAGGCCAGGTCGTCCTGGGGGAACTGTGCTTGAAAGGCATGTCGTAGTTGGGCGTAGATCCAACTACTTTTAACGGATCTCCTTGCATTGCAACTCTGCATTAGTCAGTGGTAAATGTGGTATACACTATATACAATCACCCGACACTAGTTAGTTTCCACAATCCATCCATGTTGCCGATACACAAAGAATTGTCTGCACAAAACTGCTTAGGACAGGAAAACAATGGTTATTTTTGCCCCCTTCCCCTGATGGAGCCCGATGCATCCTCCTGCTCCACAGATGCAAAGGTAACTCAATCCATTGGGTGCCGTTTGCTTGTATCCAGCAGGGTAAGTCTCACTGTCCAGGCTGTCCAGTAGGGATGAGCCGAACACCCCCGGGTTCGGTTCGCACCAGAACGTTCGAACAGACCGCGGGTTCGCGCGAACAGCCATTTTAATGATGCTTAAAGTGAAAAAAAAAAAATTCCTTTAAATATCACACCTGCTGTGTGTCTATAGTAGTGGCAGGTGTTTAGAAATGTCCCTGCACAACATGAAAGGACAAAAAAAAAAGTAATTAATGCTACTTGCGCAATTTCTGTGTGGCAACATTATGTCGAATATTTTAGCGGTGGTGGGGGGCCATTATTGTTGTGTGAAAGAAATTTTTTAGAAAAAAGGGCACCCCTCAAACATACTGTAATTGGAGCGCAACAAGGAGCCACGTGCAAAGTATTGCATCAAAAATTGTTATTAGGCGCCCCTGTTAAACAGGGGCAGAAAAATTGTGCATTGGGCACAACACAACACTTGCAACCCCTCCCAATAACTCCAATTGGAGCGCAACAAGGAGCCACGTGCAAATTATTGCATCAAAAATTGTTATTAGGCGCCCCTGTTAAACAGGGGCTGGAAAATTGTGCCTTGGGCACAACACAACACTTGCAACCCCTCCCAATAACTCCAATTGGAGCGCAACAAGGAGCCACGTGCAAATTATTGCATCAAAAATTGTTATTAGGTGCCCCTGTTAAACAGGGGCTAAAAAATTGTGCCTTGGGCACAACACAACACTTGCAACCCCTCCCAATAACTCCAATTGGAGCGCAACAAAGAGCCACGTTCAAATTATTGCATCAAAAATTGTTATTAGGCGCCCCTGTTAAACAGGGGCTGGAAAATTGTGCCTTGGGCACAACACAACACTTGCAACCCCTCCCAATAACTCCAATTGGAGCGCAACAAGGAGCCACGTGCAAATTATTGCATCAAAAATTGTTATTAGGCGCCCCTGTTAAACAGGGGAAGAAAAATTGTGCATTGGGCATAACACAACACTTGCAACCCCTCCCAATAACTCCAATTGGAGCGCAACAAGGAGCCACGTGGAAATTATTGCATCAAAAATTGTTATTAGGCGCCCCTGTTAAACAGGGGCTGAAAAATTGTGACCTTGGGCACAACACAACACTTGCAAGTCCTCCCAATAACTCCAATTGGAGCGCAACAAGGAGCCACGTTCAAATTATTGCATCAAAAATTGTTATTAGGCGCCCCTGTTAAACAGGGGCTGAAAAATTGGGCCTTGGGCACAACACAACACTGCAACCCCTCCCAATAACTCCAATTGGAGCGCAACAAGGAGCCACGTGCAAAGTATTGCAACAAAAATTGTTATTAGGCGCCCCTGTTAAACAGGGGCTGAAAAATTGTGCCTTGGGCACAACACAACACTTGCAACCCCTCCCAATAACTCCAATTGGAGCACAACAAGAAGCCACGTGCAAATTATTGCATCAAAAATTGTTAATAAGCGCCCCTGTTAAACAGGGGCTGGAAAATTGTGCCTTAGGCACTGGTGGCGGAGCCCAGAAACACAACATTTCTTACTAGCTATCAGCAAGAAAAGTGAGGAGGAGAAGGATATTCCATCAGCAGCATAAGAGGACAGTCACTCAGCATCAGTAGTCTAAAAGGGATCCGACATTTCAACAAAAAATATATTATTCATTAATATCAGCATCAGGTGCTTGGTAGCTGGTGTTGATCCAAGCCTGATTCATTTTGATGAAGGTCAGTCGATCAACAGAAGTGGTGGAGAGGCGCACCCTGTGATCAGTGACAAAGCCTCCAGCAGCACTGAATGTCCGTTCTGAAAGAACACTGGATGCAGGGCAAGCCAGTAGCTTAATTGCGTACTGGGCAAGCTCTGGCCAGTGATCCATCCTCAAGACCCAGTAAGCCAGAGGATTTTCGGTGGGGAAGGTGTCCAAGTCGGATCTTGTCCCTAGGTATTCCCGGACCATGTAAAGCAGACGCTGGCGATGGTTGCTGGAACCGGTCAGACCTTGGGGCTGCGGACTAAAAAACTGCCTGAACGCATCGGTCAGACGACCACCTTCTCCACCGCCCCTCCTGTGACTCACCGAAGCCTCAGCAAGACGTTGTCCAGAGCCAGGTTTTGGTAATCCCCCCGGTTCTGGGAACGCATTGCACAGACCCTTCTGCAAGGCCTCCCGCAGAAGTTTCATCTTCTGCTCCCTCTGCGATGGCAACATAAGGTCCGCAACCTTACTCTTGTAACGTGGATCAAGGAGAGTCGCCAGCCAGTAATGATCCCTCTCCTTAATAGCACGTACACGAGGATCCTTACGCAGGCTTTGCAGAATCAGGGAGGCCATGCAGCGTAGGTTTGCTGAGGCATTCGGGCCACAGTCCTCTGGGTCACTGAGGACGACAGGATCCACAGGCACCTCATCCCAGCCACGTAAAACTCCACGTGCTCCTTGGGACTGTAAATGATCCCTTGAAGACTGCTGCTGCTGAGTGCTAGGCTCCACCTCCATGCTGCTGATACAATCCTCCTCCTCCTCCTCCTCCTCATCCTCTTCCTGTGTGCTAGGTGGGCAAGCATGACCACTGTCTGGGTAAAGGGGGCCTTGAGAGGTAAGGAAGTCCTCCTCTTCCTCCCTCTGTTCTGCCTCAAGGGCCCTGTCCATTATTTCACGTAGCGTGTGCTCCAACATGTGAATAAGAGGGACAGTCTCACTGATGCATGCACTGTCACTGCTCACCATCCTCGTGGCCTCCTCAAATGGTGACAGGACAGTGCATGCATCCCTGATCAAGGCCCACTGGCGTGGTGAAAAAAAAACCTAGCTGCCCTGACCCAGTTCTGCTGCCATATTGGCACAGGTACTCATTGATGGCCCGCTGCTGCGTCTGCAGCCGCTGCAGCATGGCCAACGTTGAGTTCCATCTGGTGGGCATGTCACAAATTAAGCGGTTCTTGGGCAGGTTGTATTCCCTTTGGAGGTCAGTCAGCCGAGCAGTGGCATTATATGACCTCCGAAAATGCACACAGACTTTCCTGGCCTGCTTCAGGACATCCTGCAAGCCCGGGTACCTGCCCAAGAACCGCTGCACCACCAAATTGAGGACATGCGCAAAACAGGGCACGTGGGTGAGTTTTCCCTGTCGCAGGGCAGAGAGGAGGTTGGTGCCATTATCGCTGACCACCATTCCAGGCTTCAGCTGGCGTGGCGTCAACCACCTCTCAGCCTGACCCTGCAGAGCTGAGAAAATCTCTTCCCCAGTGTGGCTCCTGTCTCCCAAGCACACCAGTTCTGCCTGGCATATCTTGGCCTGCATATCCCTTCGTACGCCTACGGAGCACGGCTGGTTCGGAGAAAACATCCCCACAGGAAGAGGCCACAGAGGAAGAAGAAGAGGAGGGGGTGGAGAAAAGAGGTGTGTCACAAGCAGTAGTATTTTTTTGGAGGCGTGGTGGCGGAACAACCTCCAAAACTACTGGAACTTGCCCTGCGTCCTTCCCAGCTGCCAGCAGAGTCACCCAATGCGCCGTAAAAGACAGATAACGTCCCTGTCCATGCCTGCTGGACCATGAGTCAGCGGTAAGATGCACCTTACCACTGACCGCCCTGTCCAGCGAGGCATGGACATTGCCTTCCACATGCTGGTAGAGAGCCGGAATATCCTTCCGTGTGAAAAAGTGGCATTTTGGTACTTGCCACTGAGGTACTGCACATTGCACAAACTCATGGAAGGGGGCAGAATCTACCAACTGAAAAGGTAGCAGTTGAAGTGCTATCAATTTCGCTAAGCTAGCATTCAACTGCTGGGCATGTGGATGGCTGGGATTGTACTTCTTTCGGCGCTGCAGCAGCTGGGGCAGGGCAATTTGCCTGGTACTATCAGTAGATTGACCGCTACTTCTAGCTTGTGACACACCTATTTCTACACCTTCACTGCAGGCTTCAGAAAGGACTGGGGGTCTACTGGGGTTGGAGGTCCCAGAAGGGCAAGGGGGGGTACGCTTTTGTCTTTGGTGTGGGTCTTTCTGGTGTGCTTGCCAACGAGCTGCATGGCAGGTCGACATATGTCTGGACAAGCATGTGGTACCCAGGCGGTTGATGTTTTGGCCACGCGAGATACGCTTGCGACATAAGTTGCAAATAGCAAAGGTACGATCTTGTGGACATGTTTCAAAAAAGGCCCACACCAAAGAACTTTTGCTGTACCGGTCAGACACAGCAGCGCCATGCACAAGCGCCGTAGATGTGCGCTGTAATGCAGTGGGTGTGACCTTAAGCTGACCCCTGGAGGGCATCCTGCCTCTTTGGAGATGCGCCTGTGCCTCGTCGTCCTCCTCCTCCTCCTCCTCCTCCTCTCTCCTATCAGGCACCCAGGTAGAGTCAGTGACCTCATCATCCCCTCCCTCCTCATCACTGTCAACAACCTGGCAGTATGCTCCAGCTGGGTGAACATCATCACTGACAAATTGCTTTCCTTCTCGGCCACCCCCTCTCCCTGGGCTCACATCAATACCTTCCTCTATCAGTGTTCCGTCATCGGAGTCTACAAAACGCTGCGCATCTTCCTGCAGCATGTACCCCACACTGTGTTGAAACAGTTCGGGGGACTCCTCAGGAGGACATGGTGGTACTAGGGAAGTATTGTGTGAAGCCATTGTGCAGAGGGAAGAGGACGCCTTGGCAGCTGCTTTGCCATATAAACTTTGATCTGTCTGTGTGAGAGAGGATGAGGAGGATGAGGACGGCTTGGTCATCCACTCTACTAATTCCTCTGCATGTTGAGGTTCAACACGGCCAGCTCCCGAAAAGAAGGACGAGCGGCCACAGCCACGGGCTGAAGAGGATGCACCACATCCACTACCAGCGTTACCTCTACATGCAGAGCCTGCTTGCCCTCCTGACTCTCTGCCTCTCTTTGTTCTCCTTCCAGACATATTATAGTGCTCAGGTGGTATGTAACAGCACAAGCGGAGTGACACCAAATGCGCTCAGGTGATATATAACAGCTCACGTACAGTAGCACTACCTGCGCTCAGGTGGTATATAGCAGCACACATACAGTGGCACTAACTGCGCTCAGGTGGTATATAGGAGCACACCTACAGTGGCACTATTTGTGCTCAGGTGGTATATAGCAGCACACGTACAGTGGCACTATCTGTGCTCAGGTGGTATATAGGTGCACACGTACAGTGGCACTATCTGTGCTCAGGTGGTATATAGGAGCACACGTACAGTGGCACTATCTGTGCTCAGGTGGTATATAGCAGCACACGTACAGTGGCACTAACTGCGCTCAGGTGGTATATAGGAGCACACGTACAGTGGCACTATCTGCGCTCAGGTGGTATATAGGAGCACACGTATAGTGGCACTATCTGTGCTCAGGTGGTATATAGGAGCACACGTACAGTGGCACTATCTGCGCTCAGGTGGTATATAGGAGCACAAGTACAGTGGCACTATCTGCGCTCAGGTGGTATATAGCAGCACACGTACAGTGGCACTATCTGCGCTCAGGTGGTATATAGCAGCACACGTACAGTGGCACTATCTGTGCTCAGGTGGTATATAGCAGCACACGTACAGTGGCACTATCTGTGCTCAGGTGGTATATAGGAGCACACGTACAGTGGCACTATCTGTGCTCAGGTGGTATATAGGAGCACACGTACAGTGGCACTATCTGTGCTCAGGTGGTATATAGGAGCACACGTACAGTGGCACTATCTGTGCTCAGGTGGTATATAGGAGCACACGTACAGTGGCACTATCTGTGCTCAGGTGGTATATAGCAGCACACGTACAGTGGCACTATCTGTGCTCAGGTGGTATATAGGAGCACATGTACAGTGGCACTATCTGTGCTCAGGTGGTTTATAGGAGCACACGTACAGTGGCACTATCTGCGCTCAGGTGGTATATAGCAGCAAACGTACAGTGGCACTATCTGCGCTCAGGTGGTATATAGGAGCACAAGTACAGTGGCACTATCTGCGCTCAGGTGGTATATAGCAGCAAACGTACAGTGGCACTATCTGCGCTCAGGTGGTATATAGGAGCACACGTACAGTGGCACTATCTGCGCTCAGGTGGTATATAGCAGCACACGTACAGTGGCACTATCTGTGCTCAGGTGGTATATAGGAGCACACATACAGTGGCACTATCTGTGCTCAGGTGGTATATAGGAGCACACGTACAGTGGCACTATCTGTGCTCAGGTGGTATATAGGAACACACGTACAGTGACACTATCTGTGCTCAGGTGGTATATAGGAGCACACGTACAGTGGCACTATCTGTGCTCAGGTGGTATATAGCAGCACACGTACAGTGGCACTAACTGCGCTCAGGTGGTATATAGGAGCACACGTACAGTGGCACTATCTGCGCTCAGGTGGTATATAGGAGCACACGTACAGTGGCACTATCTGCGCTCAGGTGGTATATAGGAGCACACGTACAGTGGCACTATCTGCGCTCAGGTGGTATATAGGAGCACACGTACAGTGGCACTATCTGCGCTCAGGTGGTATATAGCAGCACACGTACAGTGGCACTATCTGTGCTCAGGTGGTATATAGGAGCACACGTACAGTGGCACTATCTGTGCTCAGGTGGTATATAGCAGCACACGTACAGTGGCACTAACTGCGCTCAGGTGGTATATAGGAGCACACATACAGTGGCACTATCTGCGCTCAGGTGGTATATAGGAGCACACGTACAGTGGCACTATCTGCGCTCAGGTGGTATATAGGAGCACACGTACAGTGGGACTATCTGCGCTCAGGTTGTATATAGCAGCACACGTACAGTGGCACTATCTGTGCTCAGGTGGTATATAGGAGCACACGTACAGTGGCACTATCTGTGCTCAGGTGGTATATAGGAGCACACGTACAGTGGCACTATCTGTGCTCAGGTGGTATATAGCAGCACACGTACAGTGGCTCTAACTGCGCTCAGGTGGTATATAGGAGCACACGTACAGTGGCACTATCTGCGCTCAGGTGGTATATAGGAGCACACGTACAGTGGCACTATCTGTGCTCAGGTGGTATATAGCAGCACACGTACAGTGGCACTATCTGTGCTCAGGTGGTATGTAGGAGCACACGTACAGTGGCACTATCTGTGCTCAGGTGGTATATAGGAGCACATGTACAGTGGCACTATCTGTGCTCAGGTGGTATATAGCAGCACACGTACAGTGGCACTATCTGTGCTCAGGTGGTATATACCAGCACACGTACAGTGGCACTAACTGTGCTCAGGTGGTATATAGGAGCACACGTACAGTGGCACTATCTGTGCTCAGGTGGTATATAGGAGCACACGTACAGTGGCACTATCTGTGCTCAGGTGGTATATACCAGCACACGTACAGTGGCACTAACTGCGCTCAGGTGGTATATACCAGCACACGTACGGTGACCCCAAATGCGCTCAGGTGGTATGTCACAGCACACGTACGGTGACCCCAAATGCGCTCAGGTGGTATGTCACAGCACACGTACGGTGACCCCAAATGTGCTCAGGTGGTATGTCACAGCACACGTACGGTGACCCCAAATGCGCTCAGGTGGTATTAAACAGCACACGCACAGTCAGAGCGACTGCGTTTCTGTGCAATTCAATAGCCCACTTGCATTAACAGCAACTGCCTTTCTGTGCAAATAAATAGCACACGTGCAGTAACAGTTAATGCGTCTATGTGCAATGAACTAACACGTGTACACTAACACGTTAGAGCAGTGATGGCGAACCTTGGCACTCCAGATGTTTTGGAACTACATTTCCCAAGATGCTCATGCACTCTGCAGTGTAGTGGAGCATCATGGGAAATGTAGTTCCAAAACATCTGGGGTGCCAAGGTTCGCCATCACTGCGTTAGAGCATCAAGCACAATCTCCTGCCTGACAGAACGGTCCTTCGGACCGTTCTTATCGTATGGACTGATCGTGTGTACGCAGCCTAGGTTGTGTTGCACTGCTCAGTTGCCAACAAGAAACATGCTGATCGAAGGAGAAAGCAGAGTTACTAAGAGATTAGTCAGTCAATCAGTCTGCTGCTTCTTTTTTCACTGTCCAGTCACAGGCTGGGGGAGAAATAAAACTTGTAATTGTTACACTGCAGCTAAGAAAAATCAGGTTTTCTGCCCTGCTGGGCTGGCTGTGCTTTGTGGCAGAGCTCTGCAGATCTCAGGACTGAATGGACAGAAATAAAAATCGTTCGGCAATTGCAAGTAAGACAGTTTCCATAAATGGTTTTTTTACCATATGTAGCGCTACCCCTGAAGGAGCCGCTGGTTGATTTTGGGACCTACCCCTGTCTTTTGTCAGCTCACCCCTTTTCAATTAGCTTGAACCTGCCCTTGACACATCAGAACCTGGCAATGGGATATTGTGACTCCTGTTGGACTGAAGTCACAATAACAGACCCACAATATACAAGGACAATATACTGATAATGTACCTGCTGCAGCGGCCTTCTGGGCAAGAAAATACACTTCACACAATGTATATGATTAAATGAAAGAAAGTTAAGTTCTTTTACTGCATTAAAATTAGAAATAACAGGCATAGGACTTTAAATGCAAACACAATAAATCAGCAGTAATTGCAAAAGTCAGAAATTAACATAGAAATTAACATAGATCAATAAGCTACTCTAAAACCTAAGAGTGGCACCACTCGCCTGAATATATATGAGATCAGTCTATGCTCGCGAGCACCCCTAGCGGGCAACTTTCAGGAACAATCAATGTACCCGTAGCAGCCGGTTGGTGCACATCAACTTATAATCCAAAGGGAGCAGTTAGAGAGGGAAAAACACACACAGCGTGATGTCAGTAACGGTAGAGGGTGATGTGATTGATCACTTGCCAGTGTCGGTCGCTACTTTGAAACCCTGAGGCAGTTTGACTAGGCCTCTTAGTCTTGTCTGTGGGCCAACAAGTGCCAGTGGCTGGTAAACGAACTTTCTTGGGTCTATGGTGGCCGATCCGCCTGACTTCTCCTCAGGGAAGGAAGAGTGCGCTGGTAAGACGTCGCTCCGACACACACACACACCAGACCTCGGACTGAGACGTTCCACTGCTACGATTGTCAGCTGGGCTGTCTCTTTAATCTCCGGCAACACTGGCTGGATGTTGGAGTTTTGCTTCCGCTGGATGGCTGGTCTCTCGGCAGTTCTAGGCCCAGGCTTCTGGCCTAAGCACCGCTGCCCCTGTCAGCAGCTCCGCACAGGAGAGAAGGCCGTTCCCAAGAGAGCGAAAACGTACCACTCCCTCTCCTTATGTAACCTCCTCCACTCATCTGAGTGAAAAGTCACATCCTCCTGAAGGGCAAAGCATTTCGGGAAACGTAGTCCGTTTCTCCTACGAGTCAATGGAGTCTATATATCCTGCTACTTGTAGTCCCGCAATGCATAACTCATGTAAGAGGTATCTAACATGTGTTCAGTTGTAAGTAAAGTTCCAGCGGGAAAGACCTGTCACTGGACTCTGGCAGGTGGACCCCGCTGCACATATGTATTATATATTCACCCCCCTCCCCCACATGACAGAGGTAAGTGTGGACAGTAACAGCATTGGAAGTGGCAGGGAGGAGATAAGCAGTTGGGGGGGGGGGGGGGGGGGGGGGGGGGGGGGGGGGTGAAGGTTCATGTCAAAGAAAAGCCTGCAGAAAATAAAACCTACTGGGCCAGCTCCACTCTGCAGGCTGCTTTATAATTCCATACTGCTAATGATCACAGTATTATCATATAAATAAGCATAAGGTATTAATACTAGCGGAACTTCTGAATGTCATCCTGCTCCATGGCACACATTTGTTAGTCATATTAAGTAAGCCTGATAGTATTACAGGGTTATTCATGTTCATTGTGCAAATACCAGTAATGATGTGCAAGATTTCCATTTGATATGGGTTATTGCATTTTGTGAATAATCCTGTTGGATTCCCATTAAGCCTTGCTGATTACATATACCTGTATATTTTGTATTAGAGTATTTAAAGAATTAATTAGTTCAACATTTTTCAACCAGGGTGACCAGGCACTCTGAGGTGCGGCTTGAGGTTTCTTCAGGGGTGCAGCTTGAGGTTTCTTCAGGGGTGTAGCTTGAGGTTTCTTCAGGGGGCCCTGAAAAAATTACTCAAAATTTGTATACAAGCCAATGGCAGTGTTGCCAACCCCCCAAAGTGAAATTTACTGGCAGGACGACAAAACTTACGAACTGCACCAATTTTTTACTGGCAAAAATTATGAAATTTACTGGCAGAGCCACATTTTTTTACTGGCACTTCAAAAAATACCTAAAATTACAGATTTCAGTGCTATATAGTGCAAATATCAATATTTAAACTATAAACATATAGCTAGTGCTATTAGCAATGTGTTTAACCACTTAAGGACCGCCTACTGCACATTTACGTCGGCAGAATGGCACGGCTGGGCACATCAACGTATATATACGTTGATTTTAGTACCCAGCCGTGGGTCGCGGGCGCGCGCCCGCGGGCGCGCTCCCGCGGGCGCGCTCCCGCGACCCGGTCCGAAGCTCCAGGACCGGGACCGCGGGATTCGCGGACCCGATCGCCGCTGCAGTGCGGCGATCTGTCCCTGGAGCGGAAGAACGGGGAGAGCCGTGTGTACACACGGCTTCCCCGTGCTTCTCTGTGGCTGCAGCATCGATCGCGTCATCCCTGTGATAGGGGGACGCGATCGATGACGTCACACCTACAGCCACACCCCCCTACAGTAGTAAACAACACACATAGCCACACATCCCCTACAGCGCCACCTGTGGTTAACTCCCAAACTGCAACTGTCATTTCCACAGTAAACAATGCAAATTTAAATGCATTTTTTTCTGTGAAAATGACAATTGTCCCAAAAATGTGTCAAAATTGTCCGAAGTGTCCGCCATAATGTCGCAGTCACGAAAAAAATCGCTGATCGCCGCTATTAGTAGTAAAAAAAATAATAATAATAAAAATGCAATAAAACTATTCCTTATTTTGTAAACGCTATAAATTTTGCGAAAACCAACCGATAAATGCTTATTGTGATTTTTTTTACCAAAAATAGGTAGAAGAATACGTATCGGCCTAAACTGAGGAAAAAAAATGTTTTTTATATATTTTTGGGGGATTTTTATTATAGCAAAAAGTAAAAAATATTGAATTTTTTTTAAAATTGTCGCTCTATTTTTGTTTATAGCGCAAAAAATAAAAACCGCAGAGGTGATCAAATACCACCAAAAGAAACCTCTATTTGTGGGGAAAAAAGGACGCCAATTTTGTTTGGGAGCCACGTCGCACGACCGCGCAATTGTCAGTTAAAGCGACGCAGTGCCGAATCGCAAAAAGGGGCAAGGTCCTTTGCCTGCATTTTGGTCCGGGTCTTAAGTGGTTAAATTAAACAAAGTCAAAAAAATATTTCTCCATATTCATGAAGGTCAGGTTACTATAACCCAGCCAGCACAGAGTTTCCCCTTACATCAGAGTCTGCAGGATTTCCCCTTACAGGGACAGAGAACGCTGCTGGTCATAATCTAAGGGGTAATTTTGATGTAAGGGGGGGGGGTTCTGGTGACCAGAGACCATCTTATATTAGAGGCCACTGCGTTCCCTTTACATCAAAGTTCCCACTTACATCAGGGTCTGCAGCATTGCCCTTGCACTGTAAGGGGGAATCCTGCAGATTCGGATGTAAAGGAGAATGGCATCTGCTGAGTGAACACACTAAGGTAAGGGGGAGCGGTTAATATAGGGGGGAACTTTTATATCAGTGCCCCCTTACATTATTGTATTCACTCCCCCTTCCCCAGACTGGCCTGGCGGCGCTGTCACCGACCTCCTCTTAGGTGCACTGTGCACACACATCTGACTTCTCCCGTAATCCACATCCTGGCGGCACTCTCACTCTTGATTCCTCTCCAGACTCCCCCCCAGAGACTGCAGACATGATTAAAGACAAGAGAAGGTCCGAGATTGCAGACATGATACAAGAGATGATTAGAGTCTACAGACATAATATTGGAGGTGGACCGTGGACAGTGCCTGCAGACATAATACAGGAGGTGCACAGCGCCTGCGGACATAAGACAGGCAGTGGACCGTGGACAGTGGCTGCGGACATAATACAGGAGGTGCACAGCGGCTGCGGACATAAGACAGGCGGTGGACCGTGGACAGTGGCTGCAGACATAATACAAGAGGTGGACAGCAGCTGCGGACATAAGACAGGCTGTGGACCGTGGACATTGGCTGCGGACATAATACAGGAGGTGGACAGCGGCTGCGGACATAAGACAGGCGGTGGACCGTGGACAGTGGCTGCGGACATAATATAGGAGGTGGATAGTGGCTGCGGACATAAGACAGGTGGTGGACCGTGGACAGTGGCTGCGGACATAATACAGGAGGTGGACAGTGGCTGCGGACATAATACAGGAGGTGGACAGTGGCTGCAGACATAATACAGGAGGTGGACCATAAACAGAGACTGCAGGCATGATACAAGAGGAGAAAAAATAAATATTATAAAAACTTCCACGCTTAGGTATGTGAAATGATGGCACAGTGGCGTCAAATGATGGCACAGTGGCGACAATTGATGGCACAGTGGCGACAATGAATGGCACAGTGGCGACAATGAATGGCACAGTGGCGACAATGAATGGCACAGTGGCGACAATGAATGGCACAGTGGCAAAAATTAATGGCACAGTGGCAAAAATTAATGGCACAGTGGCTGCGTTTGATGGCACAGTGGCAACAATTGATGGCACCGTGGCTGCGTTTGATGGTACAGTGGCTGCGTTTGATGGCACAGTGGCAACAATTGATGGGCACAGTGAGGCTGCATTTGATGTTTTTTTCCATTTGTTTGCGCCCCTAAAAATTTTGAGCGCCAGCTGTAGTGTTTCTACCTTAGACAACGGGAAAATCCTTGACCTCAACACTATTTTGTCACTATGCAAAACAATTTAGGGTTCCTTGAAGGATAGGTTCACCAGTTCAAAAATTCACTTTGCAGAAGTCATGTCTATAAAGAATATCACCTTATATGTGAGGTAGGAGAAGTGAATGTTTTAAAAGCAATTTATGAAGCAATGAGAAAAACAGATTAGTGTCTGTCACGATAGCCCCTCCTCCTCCTCCTCCTCCTCACTTGAGTGAGCACTGCACCGAGTCCTGACTGGAGTCAAGTGAAGGGGGAGATTCTTCTGCTGGCTGCCTCCCTGACTCTCTCTGAGTGAGTGTCCCGGCCGAGCCGGAGCTTCTGACTCCCGTCTGCAATGTCAGACGGACTGCACTCACCAACACCATCCAGGGCTCAGGCAGTCCAGAGTGCATCACTCCAGTCCAAGTCTGCAGCTGTGCTCTACATGCGCCTGCTCTCTCGAGCGGAGGCTCCTCTGTCCACCCGGCACCTGCTCGCCTCCTGCCTTTTTATAGGCTGGCAGTGGGAAAAGAGTAAAACTCAGGAGGAAGGACTCCACTCGTCACTCGGCTCAGATTCGGATCTTCTCGGGGATTTTCAGAGTTGTGCAGTTCTGACCCGAGCCGATCGCGGCCATTTTTATTGGCAAATTTCCCATACTATGGACTTTAATGGACTGGGAAAAAGTGCCCCGATTTTACGAACTGTCCGTAATTCTACGGACGGTTGGCAACACTGGCCAGTGGGTGTATCAAACCTGCCTTTTCGTTACACAAAGCCACACGTTTTCACTGTGCACCATTAGGACCTTCTAGCCACGGCATCCAATTCCTCGTACACACATCCGGTTTTCCTGACAGGATAACTGTCATGTTTGATTTTGGGCGGGAAAACCGGCCGTGTATATGCTCCATAGCAGTTTTCCTGACAGGAATACTAGTCAGTACCAGTGTGCATAGGTGTATTTGCTTTGGAAAAAGAAATCACCTCTAATGTTGGGTGTCCTACATGTGGATGTTGCAGCATTGTGTAAAACTATTAGAATAGCATTTTACATTTTAGAATGGGGTGCTTAGAGACTGTTTGCAATTTTAAAGGGTGCCTCGACTGAAAACAAGGTAGAGAAACACTGCATTAGTCAACAGTATATTTTTACTGAATTATTTTACAATTTGTCACAAATATATTGGTGTAAATTAAAAAAAACGTTCTAATTGTATATTAAATAGTGGCTAGCTCCATCCAATTTCTGTTTATTAATAGAATGATGGCAACATTATTGTTTTTCATTTCTTCTTCTATACATCACAATATGAGCCAGATCAGGTAGAGACTGAACAGTCCTGAGAAAAAAAATCAGAAAGCAAAAATGGTGTTAAAATGTTCCTTTATTATATAAACCAGACCTGTAATATGATTAGATTTTGTGGTCATTTTTCCTTCCATTGCTACTAGGTTTTCAGCTAACCCTCTATCAATGAATTTAACTAGGTGCAATGAAAGACACATAATATAGATCCTGCCAGTAGGGCACAATACCCTGCCTACTCATAGCCTGGGGCAGAGAAAGGACCCCCAATAATTCTGACTGCTGGGAGGCTTACAAAAAGATATACATTGTCTATTAATGTAAATATCAGCGCCAAATTAATGCTGCCCATTACACAAGCTCTATAAATTGTTGCACCAGCTGTGCTTAATAACTTTAAAATATTCTATTAATGTCTGAGAGTTTGTGCCAAAATAATCACGCACTTACGCCTAGGTTCTGAGTTAAAATTTTGCTGTAAAATGTACACCATTACCACAGTGGCCTAAATATGGTAGTGATGAGGGGTATAGGATTTGTATGGATGAACAGTGAACAAGGGCAGACTGATAACTCATGGGCCCCCGAGCAATAGGAGATTATGGGGCCCACAGGCAATAGATTATGGGGCCACACAGTATACACACACACACATACAGTATACATACACAGTATACATACACACAGAATACACATACACACACTGAAAAGGTACTGGAGAGGCGGGGCAGTTATAATCTTGGGATTTAAAAAAAAAAGAAAGATTTTTACATACTGTCCCTGGTTTTACTGAAGCTGGCAACCCTGATGGGGCCCCCTAGTGGCATTGGGCCCTTGGGCAGTGCCGAGTGCCCGAATGGTCAGTCCAATGGTAAACCACTATTATGGAACAAATTAACAAACTCATGTGCAAAGTTTTTATTTGTTTGCTGCATAAAAGTGCACACATAGGAATTGGAGACTTTTTTCTCTGTGTGCCAATTTGGTTAATCCCCTCCGATGTGTCAATCCCTTCTGAATTTATTAGTTAGATCCAGTATTCCTGGTAGCCATGGTAGTCATGTTTTTTTTTTAAATAAATATGTTGTGTGACAAAAACATTGTTTGTCACTGTAGAGATGCGGAAGGTGACAGGGACAGAGCCTGTTTCAGCAGTAAAGGGGGGCCTGAAAGATAAGAAAAGAAGACTGATTGGAGACTTGTGAGCCTTCTGGCCCACCCTCCATACTTGCTCTCTATCCCCTTCTAGTCCATCAGGGTGTCCACCATAGCTGCCTGCTATGCTCCTAATCAGAGCTTTTTTTCTCAGAAAATAGGTGCAGGAACTCAACCACGACCCGTTCATATTTCACAAACAGTAGAAGGGTCTTAAAGGGGCATTAAATACCAGAATTGCATTACATACAGTGTGCAGAGTTCAGGGGGTTACAAAGCAGTCACTTGTAAACACAGAAACCAGACTTCTGTGTTCACAAGTGATTGTGGTGAGCGGGCACCAAAGGGTCTGAGCCAAAGGTGGTGGAACTGAGTTCCACCAAGTTCCCCCAGAAAAAAAGCCCTGCTCCTAATGCTTTGAGTGACAGTGGGGGAAAAAGATTGTGCTTTCTCTCCATCTGCCAAGTATCAGAACTTATGGCTCCCTCCCTTCTCCTTCCTGGCCCACCAGGGAATTCAGCTTCTGCCTGTGATGCCTCCATTGCTCAATGAGTGACAATGGAGAACAGGCAGAGTTTTCCCTACCTTTGCAGAGCATCAGAACTCTGATGTCTACTGTCACTGATATAGGGTGACCATATTTCCAACTTGCCATTCAGGGACCCACCCCCTCTCTCTCTCACCTTCCCCAAATAAAGATGAGGGGGGGGGGGGGAAATGTAGTCTCGGGGGTTGATGAGGAATTTGGCTGTGTGTTATTTGTCAGGTGAATGTGTTACTTTCCACCAGATGCAGTGCCGCTTGCCACCCATAGCCTGCCACCAGATGCAGTGCCGCTTGCAAACCATAGCCTGCCACCAGATGCAGTGCCGCTTGCCACCCATAGCCTGCCACCAGATGCAGTGCTGTTGTCACTCCTGCATGAGCCGCATGCGTAGAAGGAAATGAGTGGGGTCACTATATGGAGAGTGAAGATCACACCAGTCCCTGCTGCTTGCCGCTGGGTGCCGGAGAAGGAGGAGGTGCCGAGGTGGGTGGAGACAGCAGCAGCCTCGCTCCCAGTCTCACTGTCTGAGAGTAAATTGTCACTGGTTGCAAGATGCCAGGCAGCACTGGCCCTAGAAACCAGTTTGGGAATTGTAGTTACTAGTTAGTAGGGTGTGGCTGTGCGCTCTATTTCATTCCGGGACACTGTATTGTCCTGGAATGAAGGTGCCCTGGACCCAGGACAGACATGTCAATTGCGGGACAGTCCCGGCAACCTGGGACACGTCGGCATCCAACACTGATAGGGCCAGATTCAGAAAACAGATACGTCGGCGTATCTCGAGATACGCCGCGTAACTTCTGAGATGCTCCAGTGTATCTTTTTTCTGTATTCAGAAAACAAGATATGCCGGAATTTAGCTAAGATACGAGCGCCGTAAGTCTCTTACGCCATCGTATCTTAGTTGCATACTTACGCTGGCCACTAGGTGGCGCTTCAGTCGATTTTCACGTTGAATATGCAAATGAGCTAGATACGCAGATTCACGAGCGTACTTCGCCCAGTCATCGTATTTTCGTCGTTTGCATAAGCGTAATTCCGGCGTAAAGTTACCCCTGCTATATGAGGAGCAGCCAATGTTAAATATGGACGTCGGGACAGCGTTGTATTGTACGTCGTTTACGTTGTTTGCGTAAGTCGTTCGGGAATGGGGCTGGGTCTAAGTTACGTTCACGTAGTTTTCATTGACTATTTGCGACGTGATTTGGAGCATGCGCACTGGGATACGTTCACGGCCGGCTCATGCGCTGTTCGAAAAAAGCGTCAATTGCACAGGGTCACGATTCATTTACATGGATCACGCCCCCTACCTGCCTATTATGAATTAGGCACTCTTACGCCAGCCCATTTAGGCTACGCCGCCGTAACTTTGGGCGTAACTTCTTTCAGAATACGGCACCTGCCTCTCAAAGTTACGGCGTCGTAGCGTAAATGAGATACGCTAAGCCCGCACAAAGATACATGGATGTATCTGAATCTGGCCCTTAATGTGTAGGAACTCTCCCTTACACTGATTTGGGCATTGGAAGGTTCACCAGCAGAAACCACACACCTTGGTGATGTCAGAGTCTGATACTCCAAGCTACTGGGCTGTAACTGACAAAGTATATAATAAATTGCCATAGCAAGGGAAGTGTCAGTAAGTGCTAGTTATAAACATTTTGTGTATGTGAGTAGCCTGAAAAATATTACCTGATGACAGGGTCTTTTAAACTTAACATTTTCACTTTTCAGTAATGTCTACCATGATAAAAATACTTTAATGTTACCTGTACTTGTTGGACTAATAGTAGCACTGTTCCCGATCTCAGGAGCTGGAAACAAATCAGAGCAATGTGTAATTAGTAGTGTGTAATGCCGCGTACACACAACCGTTTTCATGATGAGAAAAATTAAATTTTTTAAACTGGTCATTAAAAACGATCGTGTTGAGGCTCCCGAGAATTTTTTTTCGACGAGAAAAATGGGCATAAAAAATGTAGAACCTGCTCTATTTTTTTCTTGACGTTTTTCACATAGTCGTTTTTCTTGTTGTGAAAAATGGTTGTGTGTAGGCTTTAACAACGTGGAAAAAAAAAGCGCATGCTCAGAAGTTATGAGAAGGAAAATTTGCATAATCAGCCCAAAGGGTGGCACCATTCGAATGGAACTTCCCATTTGTAGTGCTGTGGTACGTGTTGTACGTCACCGCGCTTTGCTCGAGCATTTTTTTCACGATCGTGTGTATGCAAGGCAGGCTTGACAAGAATCACGTTGAGAAAAACATTGTTTTTTTCCATAACATTAAAAATGGTCGTGTGTACACGGCATGAGGCCGCGTACACACGTCCGAGAACCTCGTCGGGATAAGCCCATCGTTCCGCCCAACGAGGTTCCCGATGAGCGAGCCAAAGTCCTCATTGAACAACAAGGAAAAAGCTTCCTGACGGGATGCTCGTCGGAAGTGTACACACGATCGATCTTCTCTCCAGAATATATCTCCCAGCGAGCTGTATTCTGCCGAGAAGCTCTGTCGTGTGTACGGGGCCTTAGAGTTTTGAATGACATCATGTAAATTTAAATGTTCGCTCTTTATAATGCACATTATTACTCTGCAAGTTATTATTTTCAATGTATAAAGTATTTTACTGTGTTTCAAAATTTTTGATGATGTTAGTTTCCAAAAGATGGGGGAAGTCTAATACCAAGCTTTCATTTATGCCTCCATTTGTAATGTTTGTATACTTAGGCCGCGTAGACACGATCAGTCCATCCGATGAGAACGATGGGGCCCACACACAATCGGTTTGGAGCAATGAAACGGACCTTCAGTCCGTTTTCATCGGTTTTGACCGATCGTGTGTACGCAGCCTTAGACTATGTATAGCAGGTGTAGGACAACCTTTTAGGGGCTGAGATCTGCCTGGACAATATGGAGGAAATTAAAGATACCTGGGGGTAAAGGGGAAAAAAAACTAACTCACAATAAAAAGATGGCATGAAAAACACATAGCAGTTCTGTCTGCCCCCTCCACATCACGCCCCACTGTAGTGTCCACTGCCCCTCTTTCCCCTTCCCATAGCAGTGTTGTCTGCCCCCTCCACATCACCCACCGCTGTAGTGTACGCTGTCCCTCTGCCCCCCCATAGCAGTGTTGTCTGCCCTCTCCACATCACACCCCACTGTAGTGTCCACTGCCCCTCTCTACCCCCTCCCATAGCAGTGTTGTCTGCCCTCTCCAAATCACCCCCCACTGTAGGGTCCATTGCCCCTCTGCCACCCCATTGCAGTGTTCTCTGCACCTCTTCCCCCCATAGCAGTGTCCTCTGCCCCCTCCACGTCACCCCCCCACTGTAGTGTACGTGGCTCTTCTGTACCCCCATTGCAGTGTCCTCTCCCCCCGATAGCAATGCCCTCTGCCCCCTCCACATCACCCACCCCACTGTAGTGTCCTCTACCCCCTTCACATCACCCCCCACTCTAGTTTCATCTGCCCCTACCACAGAAGTGCCCTGCATAGCTCCCAACTGTCCCTGATTTTGAGTGACTGTGTTTGTCCTTCTTTCCTCTTCATTTGCCCCTCATTTTGGTCTGATCTCTATAGCTGTATATAAAATGCACTTTATATCTTTCAAAAAGTGCTTCACAGTGCTAAACATTTCATCCAGTTTCTAAATTGCTGCATTTGTTTTCCAAAAGCCAGTATAAAGGAATAGTAGTGGTAAAAAAAAAAAAAAAAGCACTTGTGTGCTTAACTATTTTTTTTTAAATAATTCTCATTTAAGAAGGTGTGGCAAGGGGTGTGTCCTATGCATACTTACTTTTGCTAATAGGTGTCCCTTGTTCCCATCTCAAAAAATTGGGATGTATGGCCCCTTACCCCCCCCCCCCCAAAGCAGTGATCTCTGACCCCTTTACATCACCCCTCTATAGCTGTGTCTTGTACACCTTTAATTACCTTTCCCTCAATGTGGTGCCCCCCCCCTCCCTGACAGTGCCCTTTTCCTCTTCACACCATCCCCTGGACACAAACAGGAGTGTGCAGGTAGCATTCTCTTACCCGTTGTAAGGTGTACAGCAGACCAGAGAACCACAGTACTGGATGGAGGGTGAGAGCGAGAGCTGCCGATGTTAACTTTTCAAATCAACAAGCTGGTGATTGGTTGCTAGGACCGCCGGCTTCCTAACAACCAATCACCTGCTGGTTAACTGCAGTAGCTCCTGATTCCGTCTGTCCACTATGCGGCCTCACTTTCCAGCAAAGCAGTGGTGGAGGAGGGGAAGGACCGGATAAGTCGTCTTGCCTGCAGTTGACAGGTAGATCGCGGTTGACAGGTTGCTGTGAGAGAGAGAGCTGTGCATGATGTCATAAGCCTAGGCTTTTTACCAGACAAGAAACAGGAAGTGGGCTGTATAAGGTATTTACTGCTTGAAAAAAAACTGACTAGCATACTATCTCATTATCAATTACTTACCTTAGATCAAAGCCACGCTGCGGTCCTCGGACACGTCCTCCATCATCACTCCAGGTATCGCCGCTCCGGCGCTGTGATTGGCCGGAGCGGCGATGACGTCACTACCACACATGCACACAGAATGGCACGATCCCCGCGCATGTGCACACTTCCAGCAGGCTCCCATTCAGGAGCCGCCACGCTCAGTGCGCCTGCACCGTAGAAATCGGCGCCCACTTTTCTGCAAATATCTCCTTAACCATGTAGATTAAGGAGATATTGCAAAGACCTACAGGTAAGCCTTAATGTAGGCTTACCTATAGGTGCAAGTATACCATGAGGGTATACAACCACTTTAAAACAACAAGGGCAGAAGATTTAATAAATGGAAAGCTGAAAAAATGACTGGAGGTCGGCTTCAAGTATATATATCTGGTCAAATGCAAAGTCTACATAGAAATCCCAGTCCTGCTGATGATAGATAATCATGGCTGCTGGAGGTGCTCATGGGTCTGGAGGAGAAGTTCCAGGACCCCTGTGGCTATAGGGCGGAAGTGATGTTAGCTTGGTGGCAGGCCGCCTCTACATCTCCTCCAGCCTTATGAGCACCTACAGTAAGGTGACCAGATTTTTAAAATGAAATCTGGGGACATATTTTTTGTTTACTAGTAATGGCAACAATCAGCGACTCTCTGCCCATTGCCGCCCACCTCACAGCCTCTCAAGTCTTACTCTTCGTGCCCCGGCTACTACTGGGTGGGGAGCGGAGGAAGATCACTCCGCCAGGGAAGGCAGGAAGGTAAGCAGGTGGCTGGCCAGGATTTGTGCCAAGGCAGAAGAACATGCGAGCGGAGCTAAATGGGCATGCGCCCGAAACTGAAGAAATATTCCCTCCACTCCGACCAGCACATGATCATCAGAAAGGGGCACAGATAATGGGAAAAATACAACCCCCCTATGCTAGTAGGCACGGCGGAGCGGGGGGGTGTAATTGTAATTTTTTTTATTTTTATTCTGCACTGACTGTCTTTGAAATTGCCCCTGCCCCCTATTAAATCCAATCTGGGGACAAAACCAGGGACAGACTTGGTCCAGGGACAGTGTCCTCAATCAGGGGACTGTCCCCTGAAACTGGGGATGTCTGGTCACCCTAACCTACAGGCACCGTGATTTGCTATCATCGGCAGGATCGGGACACCTATGCAGATTTTGCATTTGACAATATATGTATTATTATAATACATTTATATAGCGCCAACAGTTTACGCAGTGCTTTACAATAGAAAGGGGGACTTACATTTAACCCAGAGTGTCCCTTGTGCTGCTGACAGCTATTATAGTTGAAATCATCTGTCCTCCTCCCCCTCCCTTGCCTCACAGCCATAATCTTCTAGTGCTGTGGGGAGGTAATAGAGCAGTGGGACCTATCACAGACACTACTATGCCCAACCTTTCCATCCAGCTCCTCCATTTACAGAAGATGTATTATAGCTTTCATGAATGAAAAGCAATCTATAAATGGAGGAGGAGCATTTATTCAACTGCCCATCCTCTATGGGGTATGGGGATGGAAAGAGGATTTCATCATAACAACCAGGACCCACACAAGGGGCAATTCAGTTTGAATTGCACTGGCCATTGTGCTGATGTTTCTTTTTTTTTTTTTTTTTAAGTGGAACTTTATGCTGGCCCCTTCTGTAGGTACACTGTAGCTATGTAAAACATACTGCATACAGTACACACTAATTGTGGTAGCATACTTATTAATATGGAATGTATGTCCCTTGCTAAAGAACATTATTTTTATCCAGTTGTTATGGGTAAAGTTCAATTTTTTATTTTACCTAAGTGTTTTCCCATTCCTTGTTCCTTTTGCTGGGCAGTTGGATTTGCATATTATGAGCCAGATTCTGGTAGATCCTGTGGCGGCGTCGCGTAAGCTATTTACACTACACCGCCGCAACTTACAGGAGCAAGCGCCGTATTCTCCAAGCACTTGCTCCGTAATTTGCGGTGGCGTGGTGTAAATGGCCCGGCGTAAGGCCACGTAATTCAAAGGGGGCGGCTTGTATTTAAATTAAGCATGCCCCCATGTCGAACGAACTGCACATGCGCCGGCCTTAAACATAGGCCACTGCGCATGCTCCATAATACGCCACAAATACATTGATTACGACGGCAATGTAATTAACGTACAGGCCTATTCGCGAACGAGTTACGTAAACGACAGAAAAACACGATGCTGTCCCGAGTCCATACTTAACATGGCATACGGCAGACTGACGTAAGGTTACCCCTCATATAGCAGGGGTAACCTTACGCTTACGGAAACAGCGTAAACTACGGCGAATCGGCACAAAAACATTCGGGAATCGGCATATCATGCTCATTTGCATATTCGACGCTGAAATCTACGAGAACGCCACCTAGCGGCCAGCGTAGAATTACATCTAAGATCCGACGGTGTAAGTGACTTACGCCAGTCGGATCTACACCGTATCTATGCGTAAATGATTCTAGGAATCAGACGCATAGATACCCGGGGAGAAAAACAGAGATACAACGGTGTATCTGGAGATACACCATCGTATCTCAGCTGAGAATCTGGCCCTATGTCTATATATTTGTCTAGCATAGTGTTTCTATAGAATGACAGATACTTAGATCTCACCATTGCAGCATTTGGTCACATTGTTAAACTTGAGATCAGAAGGACAACAGAGGGATCCAGGGAGAAGGCAGGAATCATCAAGCACACAAGGTTCTGATCCACTCCCATTCCCATCCAAGATACAGGTACAGCTGTCTCCATTGCACTGCTTGTTTGAGCAACTAGAGCACAGAATATCTGAAAATAAGCAAAGAAGATACCAGATAGTTTGCATCCAGTAAATATAATAAGACCTTTTTGTATGTGGTTCTATTAAGTTTTACCAGCGTGCAGTTACAAATAGGCAAAAGCCATTGGCCCAGATTCACAGAGCAATTACACCTGTCTAACTGGTGTTAGACAGGAGTAATTTCAAATTTCGCGCGCCGTATCACTAGTTTGAATCCTCAAACCATGATACGGCGGCTTCGGGTTTCGATCCGAGAGGCTTACGTCTTCGTAAGCCTTCGGATCTACGCTGCGATATTTTTGCGGCCGCTGGGAGGAGTTTGCGTCGTTTTCATGCGTCGGGATATGCAAATGAGTTTTTACGGCGATCCGCGAAGATACGAGCGGTCTTCGCAATCGCTTTCGTCTATTTTTTTATACGTACTGTTAGACCAGCTTTTTGCTGGTCTAACGGTGCGTAGCCCATGTTAAGTATGGCCGTCGTTCCCGCGTCGAATTTAAAATATATATATTTTTTTTTACGTAACTCGTTCGGGAATAGGAATCTCCGTAAACGACGCTACTCAAGAAAAAATGACGTAACGACGTGATTTCGCGCAATGCACGGCGGGAAATTTGCGAACGGAGCATGCGCAGTTCGATCGCCGCGGGAACGCGCCTATTTTAAATGCTTCACGCCCCCTACTCGCGTAGATGGATTGCGACGGGAGAAATACACTACGCCGCCGTCGTTTACTGGACAAAATCTACCTGGATTCCACGTAGAGCCAGGTAAAAAACGGCGGCGTAGTGTATTTCTGATACTCTACGATAATCTAATTCTATCTGAATCTGGGCCATTGTTTCTATCCAGCACCATGAAACTGAACAGATTTTGCTATTATTGTCAGTAACATAACCCTGAAATGCCTTTCTGGGTAAAAGCATGAGCATTTACATGTCTGGTAGATCATAAACACATCATAAATACAGTTTTATTGGTTCAGGGAGGATGAAAGGTACAAGAATCCTAGCAAAATTATCAAGCTGGCTCATCAGTTTTAAAGTATACCCGTGGGCAGGCAATAAACATCCAAGTATTTACAAATCCTTAAAGAGGGGGTTCACCCTTAAAACCACTTTCCCCCATCCCATCCAGCATACTGGCATCAGCGCCAGTATGCTGTCCTTTTTTTTTTTTTATCCGTGTACTTTCTTCTAAATAGAGAATTTAATTTTCGTTCTACCGCGGTATATGGCGCCGCTATATCGCGTCACGCCTTCCGAAAACAGCCGACTAGCACTCGGCTGTTCTCGGCGCCTGCGCACAGACCCAGGAGCTGACTGCGCAGGCGCCGTCCTATTTCGGCTTTTTTTGGAGGGCGTGACGCGGCTATATATGGCGCCTGCGCAGTCAGCTCCTAGGTCTGTGCGCAGGCGCCGAGAACAGCCGAGTGCTAGTCGGCTGTTTTTGGAAGGCGTGACGTGATATAGTGGCGCCATATACCGCGGTAGAACGAAAATTAAATTCTCTATTTAGAAGTAAGTACACGGATAAAAAAAAAAAAAAAGACAGCATACTGGCGCTGACGTCAGTATGCTGGATGGGATGGGGGAAAGTGGTTTTAAGGGTGAACCCCCTCTTTAAGTAACAGTAAAGTAGTTACTAAACCTGTTTTTATTGACTTCTGTATCTGCAGGCACCGTGGAGTAATTCATCCTCAAAGTTCATAGTAGAGTTGCTAAATGTATTTAAGGGCCAGATTCTCATATATTTGCGGCGGCGTAGCGTAAGCCATTTACACTACGCCGCCGCTGCATACTAGAGCAAGTGCTTTATTCTCTAAGCACTTGCTCCGTAGTTTGCGTTGGCGTCTCGTAAATCGCCAAGCGTAAACCCGCGCAATTCAAATGGGGCGGCTTGTATTTAAATTAAGCGCGCCCCCACGTCGCACGAACTGCGCATGCGCCAGCCGGGGAAAAAGCCCAGTGCGCATGCTCCAGCTCACGTCGGGAAGCGTCGTTGAAACCGACGTCAAAACGACGTGAGCGTCATTTACGCAAGTCCCTATTCGCGAACGAGTTAGTAAAACGACGTAAGCGACGGAAAAAGCCGACGCTGACCCGACGCCATACTTAACATGGCGTCCGACGGGACACGACGGCATCCGACGGGACCTCGTAAGGTTACTCCACATAGAAGCTGGAGTAACCTTACGAGTTCGTAAACGACGTACGCGACGACGGGGCGGCGTAAAAGCGATCAAGAATCGGCGTACTACTTCATTTGCATATGCAAATGAAAAAACAACGTAAAGGCCACCTAGTGGCCGGAGTTGTCATTACACCTACGATCCGAAAGTGTAATTGTATTACACTTGTCGGATGTAGAAGCGTATCTATGCAAAAGTGATGCTAAGCATCACTCGCATAGATACGAGACCAAAAAAAAGGCGATACGACGGGGTATCTGAGATACTCCGTCGTAACGCCTCTGAGAATCTGGCCCTAAGTCTTCTTATCAACTCAGCTCACATTGCTCCACTCTCCTAGAGCATATGTGCTGTGTTTACCTGTATATTGGACATTGGAAGGCTGTCAAATTACTGCTGGGAAGGGGGACTGAATGAGCTGAGCTACCGAGAGAAGGGCTGGAATGACTTCAGTGCTTCTGCTGTGAAATGTAAAGCAGAGGTTCTCACAAAAAGTGAACCTCTGCTTTTTGGATCCCTCCCCCCTCCGGTGTCACATTTGGCACCTTTCAGGGGGGAGAGGGGTGCAGATATCTGTCTGAGACAGGTATTTGCACCACTTTCAGGTTCTAACTCCCGCAGGAGTCCAGCCTTGTGACGTCACCCCCCGCTGTCTTTTGGGAAACACTGTTCCCAGGAGAGAGCGGGTACCAGTGATGGCGCGCCACAATCCTTGCGCATGCATAGTAGGGAATCGGGCAGACTTCCTGATTTCCTCACCGAGGATGGCGGGGGAAGCAGCCGAGGACCGAGTGATTGCTCAGCCTCATCTGCTGACATCGCAGGCGCGTTTTAAAAGCAGCTGCAGTATTTGTAGGTGCACCTCCGGCTTTAAGGATGAATTACTCCACAGTGCCTACAGCTACTGAGGGCTGGATTTAAAGCTAATTTACTGCTTGTGTAAATATGTAAGTATCCACAGCATGTCAACAGGTCCATTTTAGAAACTTTGAGTTTGGTTTTATAATTATTCTTGCAAGAACAACGTTTGGCAGATAGTGATAGTCTGATGTAGATAAAGATACTAAAAATAAACCTTGAACACACACATTAGAAAAAATAAAATACAAATAGGTATGCAAAGGAAAGCAAAGCCAGCTACAGTTGTGAAATCAAACAATACATTGATAGAAAATACTGTAGCTGCAGTTCAAAAAGTGACATCACTCAGATGCAACTTGCTTTGATTCTTGGAAAAGTAATGAAAAAGATGCCATGATAAACAATTATGCCGCGTATACACCATCACTTTATGCGATGGAAAAAAAACAACGTTTTCTGTGAAGTAAAAAACGACGTTTTTTAAACTTCAATTTTCAAAAACGACGTTGCCTACACACCATCGTTTTTTCACAATGCTCTAGCAAAGCGAGGTTACGTTCACCACTCTTTTCCATTGAAACTCGCTTCATAACTAGCTTCTGGGCATGCGCGGGTTGAAAAACGCCATTTTTTGCTACACACAGCGATTTTTGTGAGACAAAAGACGACGTTTTGAAAAACGACACAAAAAATTGAAGCATGCTTCAATTTTTTTGTCGTTTTTCACAAGACATAAAACAACGTTTTCCCCCACACACGGTCATTTAAATTGACGTTTTTAAAAACGTAGTTTTTTTCCATCACATAAAGTGATGGTGTGTACCCGGCATTACAGCTATTGTATTCTTATAACATAAAGTATATTCTTTGATGACATGCTTAAATATAATATTGGACAATTTTACATACCTTGTGGAGCTATAATGAAAACAATAAAAAAATAAAAATAGAAAATTAATGTTTTTTTTAAGGAAGTATGAAAAATGTATATATACATATATCTAAAATCTTCATATACTGTCATGTAAATCTGATTAGCAAAAAAGTAAGATGAATGCAAAATGCAATCTATTTAAGAATTATGAAAATCAAACTTGTGGTTCAGAATTTTGAACAACTAATTGATAATTTTAATAAGATTTATAAAATCACCATGAAGTAAGTTAGGTCAGCTGCCATTTGGAATTTTAAGGAGAAATGTTTAAGTGTATATATACTGGTCTCTAACACTGACTTATTATAAGTCTTACTGTATTATAAATCTTGTATTCAGTACTGGATGCCTTTAGATGTCTGCAGGCAGACTCTCCATTTTCTTAATAAAAACTACCCCCTGCACATAAGTATAATATCCCAGTAAAGGTGGTAAGATATTCTCCACATCTCACGGATAATACTTTAAGCCTTGCTGCTCTCTCAAGACTGGGAAAGTCCTGAAGCAACTACAAAAGACAAACAACATAGGGTGCACTAGCCTAGTGCATTATCCCACAGCATTTATTATAAAACCACATACAATTATACTCACAAACATCAGATAATAAATAATGTATCAATATCAAGGTACTCGTCCATAGCTATAAAATCCAGATATCTCAGTCACCTCCAAAGCCCAGGAGAACCTCAGGATCTTAAATGGCTGGTGCCTTTTGAAGGAAAGACCTTCTTCTTTTAGAGCCAACCTTGGCTCTGAGGAAAAAGGTCTATCCCCCTAAACGTGTCAGCCATTTAAGATCCCAAAGGCCTCCTGGGCTTTGGAGGTTGCTGAGTCGCCTGGACTTTACAGCTATGGATGAGTACTGTGATAAGCTATTTCTGATATGATGTTTTTGAGTAAATTGTATGCGTTTTAATAATAAATGCTGTGGGATAATTTACTAAGTTGGTGCGCCCTCATAAAGAGCCTCTAAGTTTGGGAAAATCTCTTATGCAAAATTACAATTCTCCTAGAAAGTTGACACTTGGCCCTATCCATCTGCTGCTTTGTGCACCTTCTTTTTGGGCCATGAAGCTGCTCACCATAGCAACCAGGCCAATTAAAGGCATAGGCATGGGGTTAGCATCAAGTGTCAGCTTTCTAGATGAGGCTGCTATCTGTATAACATAGCTCCTTGGGTTTTAGAGCTTTCAAGGTGCTCTAAGACAAATCTAAAACTAACACCTAAACAAGATCGGCCAAAAGGGAGGATGTTGCAGTCCACAACAGGCATGAGGAGCTCTTTAGGCCTGATAAAGCCAACCACCTTATAAAAGATAACAAGTCCCAAACGTTACAAGCTCCCAGAAAACTGAATAGTTATAAAATCTCAGAGCAGCCTCTAACAGAAAGGGATGCTGGAAGAAGCCATAATAAATTGTAAAGCTAATGATAATTTCCTAGATTATAGCATTTTTAGAAAGTACCTTTAGCCAATGACCTGTGTCTTGGAGATGACTAGGAACAGAGCACCCCTTTAACTCTCTATGGACTCAAGTCATCAAATTCTTAGGCGGCGTACACACGACCGAGGTTCTCGCTGGAAACCAGTGAGAACCTCGCTGGAAGCTGCATTCCAGCGAGGACCTCGGCCGTGTGTACACTCTCGGCGAGCTTCTCGTCGGGAAGCCCGTCGAGCAGAAATAGAGAGCACGCTCTCTATTTGCTCGATGGCCCGCCTGGATGAATGGCTGGTTGCCATTCCCGACGGGCGGGTCGCCGATTTCGACGGCCGGCAGGGAACCTCGACGGGCGGAACGATGTGTTCTGCCCGTCGAGGTTCTCTGCCGTGTGTACGCGGCCTCACATATTTGTTTTATAAGGGTGGTATGACACAATGCTAGCCATTATTATGAATTGAGAATAAAGCACAGACTAAGTTATTCAAAAAGCAGCTACAGTAGATAATGGTTTCTAGAGATGTGCACAACAAAAAAAATTGTTTAGTTTCGGATTCATTTGTTAAGTAAATATTTTTTTTCCGTCATATTTGGTCATATTGTTAAGTACCCTCTCTCCTGATTTCTTCCTCTTTCTTTTCTTTTCTATCTTTTTTTTCTCTCCTACGCTTCACAGCTCTTCCTCTTGCTCCACTAAGGGCTGGATACCCTTCCCCCTCCTCCACCCTCTCTTTTCTCTCTACCTTCTTCCAAACCGTGGATTGATCTCACCAGCGGCGCTTAGACGCTCACTCTCCAGGGGGTATTTGGCACCTAACTAAGCTCAAAAATCAATCAATCAATCTTTGTTATGTTAGAATGATTCACTTTTGAAATTATATTATTATATTTGATTTTGTTTTATATATTTAGCATTGTGACATATAATCATTGTGCTGAATCGATTCGTTTTTTTTTCAGGAATTATTTCGGAAGTTTGGCTATATTGATTTTTCTGCAATAATTCATTATTTTGGAGGATTACTTATGTACTCTGAGTCATCCCTGCTAGTCCAACCCACAAAAAGACATGGAATGAGTTGATTGGAGCTGCATGCAACCAAAAGTAACAAATGGAACAAAATTAGTTTTGGATTCATTTGTTATGTTATGATTCTGATCGATCCACCTCCATCCAACCTAAACACAATAAGTAGAAATCATCATCTTATTTCACTTTAATACTCTCCTGTATTTATTGCAATATTTTTCCATTTCCAATGTAGTGCATTTTTTTATAATAATGAAAAATGTTAATGTGACATAAAAACAAAATGGATCTGAATCAATTTTGACAATTTGTTATGTTGTTACCTTATTCCGGATGCTTCAAACATTAAAAAAAAGGCCCAAACTATCACATTATATCATCTGAATGAATACAAATTAATTTGTTGTTTCATTATAATTTATTTTGGATCCGTTGAAATTCATTACTATTGTGATTCAGAGATTCAGATACCGAACCAAACCGAATTTCGATTTGTAACTAAATGAATCACTCATGTTCAATGGGTACTGTACTCTTTTATCATTCATGTGGCAAGATGACATACAAGCACCATATTGCTATGAAGCAAAAGTACCTCAAAAATTTTAAAGGTGAACTTCAAGCAGTTCTAAAAAAACATATTTACTGTACTCTCTACCCCTGGGGTCTACATTTCATATATCTCTATCCAGTTTTTATATCTGTAAACTAACAAAATTGTAATATAAAGAAAACAAAGAAACTGTTAAAAATACTATAAGTATACATTACCTGAGCAAGCAGCAATACCTGCAAAGATACAAGTAAAGTATCACATTTTCTTGCAAATAAAATATTTTGGTTATACATACTGCAGTTATAATCACCATTATGCATTAAAGCTCATTGTTAATTGTGGACTATAATAAACGGTGCTGCCCTATAATTGAGTACCACCAACAATTGCTTTACTAGGCATAATAAATGTATTAGGCCGCGTACACACGGAGGGACATGTCCGCTGAAACGGTCCTGACGGATTGTTTCCAGCGGCCTGGCTCCTCCAGATTTTGGTCCGATGGCGTGTACACACCATCGGATCAAAATCCCCTCCGGCAGACAGCGCGGTGACGTGGCGGTGACTTTGACGCCGCCACGTCACCGCACCAGGAAGTAAAAAATTTCCACGCATGTGTCGCATCCTTCCGACGCTTGTGCGGGCAGATATGTCCGCTGGTTAGTGTACTAACCAGCGGACAAATCCGACGGACATGTCCCCGTGGACAAATTTTAAAGCATGTTTTAAAATTTGTCCGCCGGTCAGACATGTCCGCTAGCCCGTACACACGATCGGATTTGTCTGCTGAACTGGTCCGTTGGACCAGTTTGAGCGGACAAATTCGATTGTGTGTACGCGGCCTAATAAGTAGCAAGCTTACTATCACAGGCTAGGCTTTACTGTTTCAGAGCCTGAAAAAATTGATGCATTGGGCAATTTTGGAATATGGGGTTAAAGGGACAGTATTAATACCAGGACATTTTCTTAGTAAAAAAAAACAGATAAATGCTCAAAAACACATTTTTTTTCATTTTTGATCCCATTGATAATAAAAAAAAAAAAAAATCTAAAAAACGCTTAAAAAAGCATAAGGCTAAAAAACGCTGAAATATGCTAAAAAACACTAATGCAAAAAAACTCATAAAAAAACGATTGCTAAAAAACGCTGAAATGTGTTAAAAAACACTAAAAAACGTTGAAAAACTCACTGCAAAGCTACTGCTATTTGTAAACGTTTAAACGTTCAGTGTAATGAGGCCTTACTGCTATGCTGGTGCTTTCTCATTGTATGCAGCTATGTTAGAGAGGGACAAGTATTAAAAAATCATAATACAAATATACAGTATATTACTTTTTTTATTATTAGATGATACAGTATGCCTGCTAGCTATGCCACTGGCAGCTGATAATTGCTAATAAACTGGTTTAGCTGAATATCTAATCTCATAGAGCAGTACATTTTTACCCAACATCTATAGAGCAGTTGTTGCAAGTCCAAAGTCACCAAGATTGTTATTTGTAAGATTATAAAATTAACTTTTTTTTAATTATTATTTTAAACTCAAAGGCCTAGATTCACAAAGCGATTACGCCTGTGTAAATGTTGTTAGACTGGAGTAATTTCGACTTACGGGCGTTTTTACGCTAGTCGAAATCCTCAAACCATGAAAAGACACCTGCGGGCTTCATTTCGACTGTATTACGTGTTAGTACGCCTTCAGATCTACGCTGCCAGAAAATTGCGGCCACTGGGCGGACTTCCTGTTGTTTTTCGCCGTCAGGGTATGCTAATGAGCTTTTGCCTGCAATCCACAAAATTTCGCACTTTCAACGCAATCTCTTACGGCACCTTTAGTCATCTTTTTTTTCCGTTTCACTATACCTGCTTTTTGCTGGTCTAATATTAGACAGCCCATGTTAAGTATGGCCGTCGTTCCCGCGTCGAATTTCAACGTTTTCCGATGTCTTTTATTATTTTTAACGTAAGTCGTCCGGGAATAGGAATGTTCGTAAACGCCGCTACTCAAACAACGAATGACGTCACGACGTGATTTCGCGCAATGCACGGCGGGAAATTCCTGAACAGAGCATGCGCAGTTCGATCGTCGCGGGGACGCGCTTAATTTAAATGCTTCACGCCCCCTAATCACGTATTTCGATTGCGCGGCGGAAAAAAAATACGACACAATAGCGTACGCGCAAAAAAACTACCTGAATTCGGTGTAGAGTCTGGTGAAATACGGCAGCGTACCGTATTTCGATTACGCAGCGGAATATTACGTCTTTGTGAATCTGCCCCAAAGTGTATTGGTCAAATTTCTCTGTTGTACCAGAAACAAAATTTATTACAGTGGGTTTGATATACTAAAACTGGAAAGTTTTCCTAGAGACTATTTCTCTGTCTCTACCCTGCAGATGAAACTGTAACATCAACAGTAGGGCAAAACTGGGAATTTTTAGGAGATCTCTTTTGCTGCACACACACGATCGGAATTTCCGATGAAAATAGTCTGATGGAAATTCTGATCATATGTGGGCCCCATCGGACTTTTTTCCGTCGGTGTTTAGAAATAGAACATGTTTTATTTTTTTCTGATTGAAAAAAAAGCGATAGAAAATCGTCTGTGTGCAACTCCGACGGAGCATTGAAATACATTTTTCTCGGCTTGTCGTAGTGTTTTATGTCACTGCGTTTTGGACAGTTGGAATTTACTCTGACAGTGTGTATGCAAGACTGATGGAAGTCAGCTTCATCGGAATTACGATGGAAATTCCATTGGACATTCCGATCGTGTGTACGCGGCTTTAGCTTGCATCCACAGGAGACAAAAGAAGTAGCAGTGTAGGAACAGGGGTCTCAGAAGATCCAGTGGGACCCAGAAGACTTAAGACCTTCAACCAAAGTTTCACTGCTAAGAGACCAATGAGCAAATCTGCCAATAAGAATCCACCTATAAGAAAAAAATCAACTCTAAAGGAAGACCTTACCACCTGCACACAGAAGTCAAATGGCCCTTGAATGGAAAATTGCGGAAAATAACTTCTAAAAACTTTTGTTACTTATTTTGTTTGTTGCTATAAAACTAAGAAAAGCCTAATGCCCTGTACACACGATCAGAGTTTCCGTCGGAATAAACTCTGATGGGTTTTTCCGACGGAATTCCATTCAAGCTGTCTTGCATACACACGGACACACCAAATTCTGACCGTCCAAAGTGCGGTGACGTACAACACTACGTCAAGCCTAGAAAAATGACGTTCAATGCTTCCAAGCATGCGTCAAATTGTTTCTGAGCATGCATGTTTTTTTCTCCGTCGGAGTTCCATACAGACGAATGGAATTTCCAATAGATATTTTTTCCGTCTGGAAAAAAAGAGAACATGTTCTCTTTCTAACTCATACACAAAATTCCATCTGTCTTTTTCCATCGGAAGATGCTACCTACTGTATTTTTGCAGTGCTGTTGAATTTAATCTAGTAGTAAGAAGGTAGTCCAAAGTAAGGTAATCATTACTTTTATAGGAATTACTTGTTTAGTAGACATGTGCAGACTGGAATATTTTTTTTTTTTTTTTTTCGTTTTCGTTTGGAAAATAAATTTATTTAGTTACTCCCGAAAATCGTTTTGATTTATTTAGTTTTTCGTTGGGGAATAGCTTTCGTCCGAAAATCCAATAATACTTGGTTTCTGTCGAATGGTCAAAAGAATATTTGACGGAACGTTGAATCTTTACGTCGAATCGTACATTTCCGTTCGAATATTTCGCCTACAAGAATTCTAATGTTGTATGACTAGTAATAATGTCGAATCTATTTTCTCATAAATCGAAATCTATTCTCTGTAATGTCGAATCTACTATTTCTATGGTGTCAAATTTTTTCCCTATAATGTCAAATCTTTTCCCTATAATGTCGAATCTCTCTATATCGAATTTTTACCGCAACGAAAACGAAAATAAAGCATTTTTTATGTCGGATCTTTCGGTTTTCGTTTCTTGCACTTTCGTTATCGTTTGTTAAAACAAAAAAAAACTGATTTTCGGACGAAAATGCATTCTAACGAAAACGAATGCACATGTCTATTGTTTAGTATTATTACTTATTATGCACGACAGCTAATAGAAGAGTAAGGTGTGCCATAGGCAGACGTTTCTATCATCAGTAGGATAAAAGATAGGCAATAGTGGTAGTTCTAATCACGTCAATGCTTACCTCTGCAACTTTTGAACCCTACTTCTACAGCTTTGCATCTTACAGAGGATGTAGTGATAGAATTACTACATTTTCCATGGATAAAAAGGAAACAAGTTCCATATTTGCAATGGTTTTTCTATTTATCAAATTGTGAACAGTTGCTTTTGACATTTACTCAAACTCTCCATATGTATCCTGTAATCAGTGTGAAATAAGACATATCCTGTACAATGGTTTTAGGCATACATATGATACATGCTATATCTGAGTTCTCCATGAGGCTAAATACCTGTGTGAATCCAGCAGCACAAAATGAGAAAAACAGCAAGCATCTTCGTGGTCCTCAGTGTAGATCTCATATTGTGTTGCTTGGCCCTAGAAACTCTTGATATAGGAAAAAGTGATTGGTAGGTGGAGTCGTTTGACATTAATCTGTGTACTTACAAGTGCCAGACTCTTATGGACAATCTGTCCTGCAAACATAGAGACAGACATAGACAATAGTTTATAAGCCATGTGTTGCAAGATCTTTGGAGGAAAATTTTCTTTTAATTTATTTATCCTTCCTGATTACATGCTTTCCTTTTTTTAACTAAAAAAACCCCTCCTTCTCAATATTATAAATACTGTACTGTTGCCACACAAGTCATATTGTGATTTTATGTTATTAAAATAAATACTTTTTTCATATCTTTAGATACGATAAAAGATAAAATAAAACTGCATCTTCCTTAGAATATAGCAATCTGGAAATGTCCTGTACACTGGGTCAGTTGATAGTCTCCCATGGCTTCCAATACCATTTCTATGTTGATGACACCCAAATCTATCTCTCCACCCTTTAGCTCACCCCATCAGTTTCCTCACGCGCCACTGATTTACTAACTGACATATCAGCCTGGATGTCACGCCACTTCCTCAAACTTAATCTAATCAAAATTGAGCTCTTAATATTTCCTCCCCCACATGCTCCTTCCCCTGACTTATCTGTCAAAATCAACTATCAATCCGTCCCCGCATGCCAGGGTGCTAGGCTAACCTTGGACTCTGAACTGTCCTTACATTCCCACATCCAATCACTGTCCAAATCATGCTACCTCAACCTTCGCAACATTTCCAGAATACGCCCCTTTTTACCCAATGAAACCAGAAAGCATTTTCCCTGCACTGGACTGTACAATAATGCAAAAAAATGCATAAAAAATGCCCTGCGATTCACTGAAAAGCATCAAGAACGCATAAAAAATGCATAAAAATGGACCGGACCCCAGTACAGTGGGAAAAAAATTGAAAAAAAAAGCACCTAGAATGCATCCGGAAACGCACCAAAAACGTTTTAGAAACACACATGCAAAAATGCATCCGGAACGGATCTGGAATGCGTTTTTGTGGTGTGAACCAGCCCTCAGTTTACAGCACTCCCCTAGAATTGCTATTTACTACTTGTATAGCTGGCTTACTGCTTTCCCTTGACGTCAAATTTGAAATATCCTATGCAATGATGGCCCTATATATACTATACGAAAAATTGGATGAAATCATATTGTTTCGAACGTTTGCACCATTTTCTGATAGTGGAGGATGATTGATAATCAGTTTCAAATTTTCAGCCCCGAAAATTATTTTTATTTATTTTTTTGAATGAAACAACTTTGTAAGGTTAGTGGCTTTCTCTCAAGGGAAAAAAATGTTTAATTTTTATTTATTTTTTTCAGTTGAAATCACAGCTGAAAGAAATCTCATGCCGCGTACACACAATCATTTTTTGCGATGAAAAAAAAACAACGTTTTCAAAAACGTCATTTAAAATCACCGTGTGTGGGCAAAACGTCGTTTTATGTCTTCAAAAAAACGACCAAAAAAAAATTCGAACATGCTTGAATTTTTTGTGTCGTTTTTCAAAACGTCGTTTTTTCTGTCATAAAAAGTGATGGTGTGTGGGCTAAACGATGTTGAAAACGACGTTTTTAAAGCCGCGCATGCTCAGAGGCAAGTTATGAGACGGAGCTTCAATGGAACAGAGTGCCGTCGAACGTGTCTTACGTCACCACGCTTTGCTAGAGCATTTTGGAAAAATGATGGTGTGTATGCAACGTCGTTTTGGAAAATGAAGTTTGAAAAACTTTGTTTTGTTTCATCACTTGAAACGTCGTTTTTTTTCATCACAAAAAATGATCGTCTGTACGCGGCATCAGAGTTAAGAAATTCTTTACCATGCAGTGGGGCTGCACAAATGCTATAATGTTTTTTTTCTGACACCATCAAGCCCTAGACCTGCTTGGGATGTTAGGATTGACCAATTTCAACATTGGATTTTTATACAGCTCTCTCTTGTCAATGTGGAAAAAAAAATCTTTTTAGGCTGTGCATTGACAGCCCTTCTGCATATTTTTTGTTGTTGCCATAGTTGTAGATAAACCACTTCAGCCCCAGAAGGATTTACCCCCTTCCTACAAGACCATTTTTTGCTATACCGCACTTCATCGCTTTAACTGACAATTGCGCGGGCATGTGACGCTCTACCCAAACAAAATGGATGTCCTTCTTTCTCAATAAATAGAGATTTCTTTTGGTGGTATTTGATCACCTCTGCAATTTTTATTTTTTGCGCTATAAACAAAATTAGACAACATTTTTATTTATTTTTTACTTTCTACTATAATACATTTCCCCCAAAAAATGTATATAAAAAAATGTATTCATTAAGCCAATGTGTAATTTTTCTACATATTTTTTTAGGACCTGATCATGAGGACTCGATTGTAAGGACTGAGCCTTCTGAGACAACAGATCACCAAGCATAATGGACTGGATTTGTTGCATACTATGAGTGGTAAGCAGAACAACTGAACTTAACCCTTTACTGCCCATAATTAATGACAATAGACTTCTTCTTACTTAACAGCACATTAGCCATCTATTGTGGACAACCTTACAGAACCTTAAAGTATCATGTGCACCACCTTACAGATGGGCCCCAATGAGGGCTGGCTTAATATGGTCAATTAGGCGACTGGCATTTTCCCACCCACTCTTAGGCCTCGTACACACGGACGGACATATCCGATGCAAACGGTCTATTTTGGTCCGATGGCGTGTACACACCATCGGATCATAATCCCTGCCGGCAGACAGCGCGGTGACGTGGCGGGGACGTTGACGCCGCCACGTCACCGCACCAGGAAGAAAACAACTTCCACGCATGCGTCGCATTCATACGACGCTTGTGCAGGAGGATATGTCCGCTGGTAAGTGTACTGACCAGCGGACATATCCGACGGGCAGCTCTCTGGCGGAAAAGTTTCAAAGCATGCTTTGAAACTTTTCCGCCGGGGAAATCCGTCCAAATTTGTCCTCCGGCCCCTACAGACGAGCGGATTTCTCTGCAGAAATGGTCCATCGGACCATTTCCAGCGGAAAAATCCCATCGTGTGTACGAGGCCTTAAGGGTGCATGCGCAGAATGCAGTTTTACACTTTTTTTTATACCTATAGCCAAAAGTTACAGTGAGACTTTTCTTTATGCCATTTATGCTTTCACAGTTGATGTTGCTCTTATCAATGCTGTGTAAGGGTTGTAAAGGTACAATTTTTTTTTCCTAAATAGCTTCCTTTACCTTAGTGCAGTCCTCCTTCACTTACCTCATCCTTCCATTTTGCTTTTAAATGTCCTTATTTCTTTTGAGAAATTCTAACTTCCTGTTCTTCTGTCTGTAACTCCACACAGTAATGCAAGGCTTTCTCCCTGGTGTGGAGTGTCGTGCTCGCCCCCTCTCGTGTACTACAGGAGAGTCAGGACGCAATCTACATTGCAGATAGAGAAAGGAGCTGTGTGTTAGTGGGTGTTCTGACTCTCCTGTAGTCCAAGGGAGGGGGCGAGCACGACACTCCACACCAGGGAGAACGCCTTGCATTACTGTGTGGAGTTACAGACAGAAGAACAGGAAGTGAGGATTTCTCAGAAGAAATAAGGACATTTAAAAGCAAAATGGAAGGATGAGGTAAGTGAAGGAGGACTGCACTACTGTAAAGGAGGCTATTTAGGGGGAAAAAAATTGTACCCTTACAACATCTTTAAAACTCTACCATGAATTGGCTTGGCTCGCATGTGTAGGGTGGTCCCACAATGCAAAATTGTCATTCATTTTATCATCTTCAGAATGCCTGCAAACCTCCTTCCACCGTCCTCTGAAAAGTGATCTACAGACAGAGGATTATATTTTTCACGGAGACACCAGACACTATTGCTAGTGTGAAAGTCTGTTGCTTTGATTTTAGTTATGAGACAGTGAGTTGAATTTGATACCCAATGATTCATTTTGGCATTTAGTCAGACAAGGCGATCCCCTTGTAATACAATGCGCACATCTCACTCTTTATCTGTAAAAGTATGTAGGGCTGCCGAGAATATTGGTAAAAGTTATCAGGACGTGATGAGTTATAAACGTTGCCGTTGGTTTCCTTTCAGTCAGCCATGATTACATGTACAACTGGAAATGTAATAGTGTTTTAGGAGATTACCTTATTGATAGGCAATCTGTATGAGATTTGTGATGAAACAGAACAATACCGGCTCTGGCAATATAAGTACCAGGAAGAAGATAAGAGCCCGGATTCATCATCATCATCATGGATAAAGTTGCATTAAAATGTGTCATGTTGTTCACACCTTATTCTCAATGAGTCTAGGAATTTTATTAAAGGGACATTTAGAGATTTCAAATCTATCCCATGTGATGTTCTATATTGCCGTCATTATTGCTGAATCTAAAGTTTCTATGATTATTTTGCATTACTTTAAGGCCTCGTACACACGATCAAATCTGTCCGCTGGAAACGGTCCGCTGGACCGTTTCAGCAGACAGATTCGATCGTGTGTACGGCCGAGCAGACAGATTTGTCCACCCGACAGATTTCAAAGCATGCTTTGAAATCTATCGGATGGGAATCTGTCCGCCCGACATATCTGCTGGTTAGTACACTTACCAGCAGACATGTCGTCCCGCACCGTCGCCGCACCGCCGCCGAATGGATTCGGCGCATGCGCGGAAGTGTTTTACTTCCTGGTGCGGTGACGTGGCGGCGTCAACGTCACCGCCACGTCACCGACACGTCAGCGCGCTCTCTGCTGGCGGGGATTTTGGTTTGCTCGTGTGTACACGCGAGCAAACCAAAATCCCAGCAGACAGATTTGTTCAAATCTGTCAGACGGGCAGATTTGAACAAATCTGTCCGCTCGTGTGTATGGGGCCTTAGAATTTATGGAGGTTGCAGTTGCTCAACAAAATTACATTAAGTTACATTAAAATTAATTACATATATGAAATCTCATAAAAGCTTTTTTATGTCATTAAATAAACTAGCAAAGATACACCACAACAGGATGTTACTAAGGGTGTATAAATAATGGTAGACAGGGCCACGTCCTAGTAACTAGGTTCATTGTATTGAAGCGGAATCGTGGACTTTCCAGGCACCAATGTAGTAAAATTTGTTTTCTTTATTCATTATTTTTTATTTTATTAAATTTTTTATTAATAATAACAAACATATCTTAAAAACATATGTAGCGCCCCCTTACTTTCAGTATGAGCACTACGCTAAAGTTAGCGGGCGAACGGGAGAGTTAATTTGCTCTCATTCATAATTTGTCAAATTGCAGGCCGCTGCTATTTCAGAACTGTCCTGTAGGTCGGTCTGCGGCCCCGAGGTGTGATTACACCCCTGGGCGGCAGTGGGCGCTAGAGGAGTTCTGACAGAGCCACTTTTCCCCAGCAGCCAATTAGAGGAGTTCTTCCCTCGCTGGGCATGCTGGGGGGGGTATATCTGTGGCAGCTGCCGCGTGTTCTGGGTCGGTGGTCGGTTCTTCTTCTCTGCGCGGGGTCCACGTTCCAGGTGCAGCATCCACCTTCAGGGTGCGCGCATCCACGGACCCCACTCGCATGGCCCACCTGGCCAGAGCCACCTGTTCCATGAAGACCCATCTGGATGTCGATGGGGGCCCCAGTGACTTACTGGGTCCCCAACGAGCGCCCAGAGGTGATTAAGTTTGCATGTGCTGCGCTATATACGTTTTTCACTCACTCACTCACTCAGGTTATCCAAAAGGGCTTGAACGAACCTTCGGGGATCTGGTTACTGGATATGACAGGTACATGTCAGCTGTCAACCGGTGACCCCTTTCATTGCATTTACTGGGAGGATGCGCTTGGTCCCCGAATTTTTCTCTTGAGTGCTAAAGTGCTGGGCCTGTGGTAGAGGCCTGAGCCAGGTCTGTCATAGAGACCTGTTCCTCCCAGCAACTTAAAAGTGACATTCCGGCTGCCAGGCTTAAACAAGGGTCTGTCCGGAGGGACTTCACCCACTCTGGCGAGAGTGGCGATGAATTGTATCTACTACTACTGAGAGCAGGACTGCTCTGTTTCATATCCAGGCCTGATACCGCACTGTTCTCTATTGCTTCATCAACCTTTCCTATCTCCTGTTGATGTTGGCCGTTGTTGGGCCCTGGAATAAAGCATTTGAAAATCCATTTGGTGACTGGACATTCGCTCACTGCTACTACCCCTACACACACTAGATGTAACTTAATACGCCGATCCCAAACAACAACCAGCGGCTCCTTCAGGGATGAGCGCTACACATATAAAATACTGACTTATATATGCTGATTACTTATAAATAAAATCTACCAATTTTTACTACATTGGTTCCTGTAAAGTCTACGATTCCTTTTCAATACAATTAACCTTTATTATGTTATTGTCATTACAAATGTCTTTTACAATATTTGGAAATCTGCAACTTTTATTGAAATGATACCTGGTGATCCTGCAATAAGGAGCCTTCATACACTATCCTGTTATAGAGTGTCAGTGATCTGTCATTCAGAGTGAAGAAAAGTCATCAGCACACCAAAGATTCCTCAAAAGGGTCCAAAGCTTTAATATCAAGATCACATGGTACACATATGGTAACTTACCTGATTAAGGGGGCCTGCGTAGTTCCAAAACGTTGCCTTATGTGTACCATGTGACCTTGAAATTAAAGCTTTGGTGCCTTTTGAGGAATCCTTGGTTCCCATTAGGGTTGTCCCGATACTGATACTAGTATCGGTATCGGGACCGATACCGAGTATTTGCGGGAGTACTTGTACTCGCGCAAATGCTCCCGATGCTTCTGCCCATACTTTTTTTGTATTTATCAACATGTTCTGTGAAAATTCTTTGAGTTTTTTACTACTGCGTGGCAAGCAAATAAAACATTTTTATTTATTTTTACTAATTTTTATTCTTTTATAATGTCTTGAGTTAGAGTTCTTCATAATTCTAAAGAAAGTATCCTTAGTCTGTATTGTGGTTTGAAAACTGTCACATGACATTTAAAAAAAGTATCGGTATTCGGTATCAGCGAGTACATGAAAAAAAGTATCGGTACTTGTACTCGGTCCTAAAAAAGTGGTATCGGGACAACCCTAGTTACCACCATCCAGGCATCCACCAGGAGTGTGCCCTAGCATCAGGGCCACCATCAGGGGGTACAGGGAGTACTTAAGTAAGGGGCCGAGCGTTCCAAGTGGCCCGCTCCATCTACAGCATTTTTTTTTTTTTGCCAGCAGCCATTACCAGTGAATTGTGGCCCCGATGACGGCTTTGCAGAGTGCACAGAGGACATGGGAGGCTGTATTCCCGATCTAGCCAGCAGTGAGGGGGGGCAGAAGCTTCACTGATGCGTGACCCCGCCCCATGTAGCATGTATGCTCTGAACAGAGCAGCTGTAGTTAGAGCAGTGATCGGAGTGGGCGCGTCAGTGGAGCTCCCACCCCACCCCCTCTATACTGGCTGGGGAATACAGAGGTCCTGGGGTGGGGCTGGGAGTTCCACTGACGTGCTCACTCCGATCACTGTTGTAACTACAGCTGCTCTGTTCAGAGCATACAGGCTACATGAATGAATGAATGAATGAAAAACTTGTATAGCACGGCACATGCAAACTGAATCGCCTCTGGGCGCTTGTTGTTCCTGTCTCCTTTGGTATCAAAAGAGATGAGTCTTGATCTTTCTCCTGAATGCTAAGTAGTTCTCCTCCAACCGAATACTGGTTGGCAAAGCGTTCCATAGTCTGGGACCTTGGACCGCGAATCTTCTATCTCCTTTAGATTTGTATCCGGCTTTCGGTATCTGCAGGAGATTTTGATCAGTGGATCGCAGCACGCGATTGGGGTTATGGGCTTTTATTTTTTCGCGTAGATAATGGGGAGCATTCCCATGGATACATCTATGCGTTAGACAGAGTGCTTTAAAAGTGATTCTGTCTTTTACTGGTAACCAGTGAAGGGTTCTCAGTGAAGGTGAGATTGATTCCCAGGGTTTTTTCCCAGTCACAAGTCTAGCGGCCGTATTTTGAGCGACTTGTAGACGAGCGATTTGGTACTTTGGGAGTCCGAGGTAAAGGGCATTTGCATAGTCCAATCTGGAGTTAACAATTGCTCCCACCACGACCGCTATGTCTTCTTTGGGGATAAAAGGGATAAGCCTGCGTAGTAGGCGCAGTAGATGGTGAGATCCGCTGACTACTGACCCTATTTGTGCGTCCATAGTCATGTAGGAGTCGAAAATGACCCCGAGGCTTTTGACTTTGGCGCTAGGGGTGATGATTTTGCCCAGAATGGGTGGGGGTGTCCAAGTTGTTGCAGGTAGATTCTTACGTTTGGCGTGAAACAGAAGGAGTTCTGTTTTCGCTCCGTTGAGTTTTAGATAACTCTTTGTCATCCAGTCCTCTATCAAAGAGAGACATGTCTCTAGATTGAGGTGGTGATCCTTTTTATTGCAAATGCGGAAATACAGTTGCGTGTCGTCTGCATATGAGTGATAGAGCAGTTTTTGACTGCTGATGATCTCAAAAAGCGGACGGAGATAAATGTTGAATAACACCGGCGACAGCGGGGATCCCTGAGGGACTCCGTATGATACCGTGCGTTTTTCCGAAAAGAAAGGTCCTAACTTCACTATTTGCGATCTGTTTTCCAAAAAGGAGGAGAACCAAGATAAATCGCCTTCTGCGACTCTGGCTACTTCAGCTAGCCGGGTCAATAAAAGCTTATGGTCTACTGTGTCGAAAGCTGCGCTCAGGTCTAACAGAACCAGAAGATAAGATTCTCCTTCGTCTGCGGCCTCGAGAGAGTCGTCCCATATCTTGAGCAATGCTGTTTCCGTCCCGTGTCCAGGGCGGAAACCTGATTGAAATGGGTCGAGTAGGTTGTGGGTGTCTAGATGCTGTTGCAGCTGTTGCACCACTGCTTTCTCCGTAATCTTGGAAAAAGTGTTTAAGCTTGTTATAGGGCGGCGGTGGAGTGGATCCTTGGGGTCCAGGGTAGATTTCTTCAAGATGGGTCTAATTATACCCTCCTTCAACTGGGAGGGCACTATGCCCTCCATGAAAGATTGATTAATAAGCTGTGTGATAGGAGGTGCCAGGATGTCGGCGCACTCCTTCAACAGTTTGGTGGGGATGATATCATTTGGCGCAGTGCTGTTACGCAGAGTACCGATGATATGTTTTGTGGCTTGAATAGTGATAGGTTCCAGCGTGAACTTACCTGGTTGGGGTGAATTACTACAGGTGTTGTGTAAATTATTACAGGGGGGGCTACGGGGGGAATTGTTCTGCTGAATGCTTTGCCGGATTCCCTCGATTTTATTAATGAAGTAATCCGATAATTCATTGCAAAATTCTTGTGAGTCCGAATTGGGGGCTTCAAGACATCCTGGATTCATGGTCGCAGTGACCAGCTTGAAGAGTTCGCGGGGGCGATTCAGGGCGCTGTTGATGGCCTCAGAAAAAAAAATGTTCTTGGCCTTGAAGGTTTCTTTGTGATATTTCTTAGTTATTGCCTTGTAGATAAAGAGGTTCTCATCTAATGGGCTTCACTTCCAGGCGGCTTCCGCCCTTCTACGCTCTTGCTTCAGTAACGCCAGTTGGTTGTTGAACCAGCTGGAGGTTTTTTTCCGGATCTGTGTCTTTTGTTTCGGCGCTATTAAGTCGGCTGACTGTAAGGCCTTCGTACACACGAGGGGATATGTCCGCTGAAAACGGTCCGATGGACCGTTTCAGCAGACATCTCCGATCGTGTGTATGGGCTAGCAGACAGATTTGTCCACCCGACAGATTTCAAAGCATGCTTTGAAATCTATCGGGTGGAATCCGTCCGCCCGACATGTCTGCTGGTTAGTACACTTACCAGCAGATATGTCGTCCCGCACCGCCGCCGCCGAATGGATTCGGCGCATGCGTGGAAGTGTTTTACTTCCTGGTGCGGTGACGTGGCGGCGTCAACGTCACCGCCACGTCACCGCGCCGTCCGCCGGCGGGGAATTTGATCCGATGGTGTGTACACGCCATCGGATCAAACTCCAGATCGGACATATCCGATGGAAATGGTCCACGGACCGTTGTCATCGGATATGTCCGATCGTGTGTACGAGGCCTCATAGTGCTGTGTTAATGGAATCCAGTGTTTCTTCAGCCGATTGATGCGGCTGAATTGTTTTTATTTTTTTCCTTAACGCGGCTTTGAAGAATTCCGAGTGGAGCTTCTTCTGACATCTAGTCCAGTGTGTAGTCACTGGATTTGATGTTTTTGTTAAGGGGGGGAAGTTGGAAAGAATGAATTTGATGGGGCATGGTCAGCGCGTCAGTGGAGCTCCCGGCCCCACCCTCTCTCTTCAGACTAGCATGCAAATACAGCCTCCTGTGGCCTCTGTGCACTCTGCAAAGCTGTCATCAGGGCCCCAATTCACGGGTAATCTCATGCAGTATGTCCTCAGTCTCTGGTAATCTCATGCAGTATGTCAGCAGTCTCTGGTCATTTCGTGCAGTATGTCCGCAGTCTCTGGTCATTTTGTGCAGTATGTCCTCAGTCTCTGGTAATCTTCTGCAGTATGTCCTCAGTCTCTGGTAATCTCCTGCAGTATGTCCGCAGTCTTTGGTAATCTCCTGTAGTATGTCTTGTGAAAAAAAAAATCTCCTGCAGTATGTCCGCAGTCGCATTACTGTGTTTAGTTACAGACAGAAGAATAGGAAGTGAGGATTTCTCAGAAGAAATAAGGACATTTAAAAGCAAAATCGAAGGATGAAGTAAGTGAAGGAGGACTACACTAAGGTAAAGGAAGCTATTTAGAGAATTTTTTTTTTACCTTTACAATCCCTTTAATCTAGGTTTACCTGTAGGTTAAAGTGGTTGTAAAGGGTTTACAACCACTTTAATGGGTTACATTTTAGCTCAGTTAAAAACAAATGTTGTACTGAGCTTTTTCAAGCTGCAGTGTGCAAGAGGCCTTACAGCGCAATATTATTATTTTTTGGATTTTATCATTCCACTGTAAAAAAATTATTTCTGATGTTTAATCATTTTAAAATATTGTGCCACCTTATCTCTCTCCTTTTTTACAGCTATACATTTCTTATACTGTATAATAATTATATCATTAAATAAAGGTATTTTATATTTTAATGAGACCATATACAAATGAGATTTCTGCCAGGTCTAATACATGGGCCAACACTTAAAGTGGATGTAAACCCAAAAATATTTTTTTTTCTTTGCTGTCACAATGTACAGTATAAGATTTCGTATCATCTGTGCCCAGTCTTGCCACACAGAGTTAATCCAGCTCTGAGCAATCCTCTTCTATTGTTCATTGAAATAAAACGGACTTACAGAGAAAAACCTTAGTCTGTTCCGCCCCCTTGCTGTGAGTGACAGGTTATTTACATATCTCATGCACTAGCCTGGAGATTTTTTTATTTCCACCCCCACTCCTTTTCTGAAGTCATGTGGTTACTTTTCTGGATTTTGACTGGATGTTAGTGATCATAGCAGAATTTAGTGTAAGGGGAGTGTAGAGGTGGGCAAGGAGTCTACTGACATCATGACTCCACCCACAGAGCTCCAGACAACAGATCCACCCACAGAATCTACAGGGGAGACGTTTGACAGGTGAGGATACATGCAGGAGGCATGTGTATCCTTACAGATCAGCACTATGGCAGTAGTTTAGAAATGATGAGAGTGGGTTTACATCCATTTTAATAAAAACAGTCACTCAAAATTATGATATAACAAGCTGGAATCTCATTTATTTCATAAAGGGTATATATTGCATGAGATTAAACAAATAATATATAAAGCAAAGCATACAATGAGGTTGTCTTACTAAAGGCAACTAAGCTGTTCACATAGCAGGGGAATTTTCAACTTCCATCAACCAATCAAATGCAAGCAAAAAAAAAAATTAAATTACTTAATCAGATAGTCTTTGCAAAATGAATTTTCACATTACTATGCTAAGTGAACAACCTATTTTCCTTTAGAAAATGAAATAAACCCCTATGTGTTAAAATATGATCCATTAAGTCCATCATAAATTTGTATTGCATAAGAACAGTAGGTAAGGCTATCATTAAAAGCCAACAATATAGAACAGCACACATAAGCGGATTAATGACAAGATGCGTATTTTCATTGCTAGCAGCAGAAAATTATTGTACAGAAAGCAACATTATCTATGATTTATGCCGCGTACACACGGTCGTTTTTTGCGATGAAAAAAACCGACGTTTTTTAAAACGTCATTTAAATTGATCGTGTGTGGGCAAAACGAAAAAAAATTCCAACATGCTTGAATTTTTTGTGTCGTTTTTCAAAACGTCGTTTTTTGTTTCACAAAAAGTCACCGTGTGTAGCAAAACGTCGTTCAAAACGACGTTTTTCAACCCGCGCATGCCCAGAAGCTAGATATGAAGCGAGCTTCAATGGAAAAGAGTGGTGAACGTAACCTCGCTTTTTGTGAAAAAACGATGGTGTGTATGCAAAATTGTCTTTGAAAAGTGACGTTTCAAAAACGTCGTTTTTTACTTCACAGAAAACGTCGTTCTTTTTCATCGCAAAAAATGATCGTGTGTACGCGGCATTAGTCTCTAGTATGCAGGGAAAATTCTTTTCTTTTTGAGAATGTCCATGTTGACATTTTGACAAAAGACATCTTATGGGAGTTACATCAGCATCACAGAAATCCATGACAAGGTCAATGTACTCAGTGTCCAGACAACAGAGAAACCTATGACAATACATAAAATTAACAATTTTACGGAAGTTAAGGGAGTTCTATAGTCACATCATAGACTTTCAATATGTAACATCAGACTTTTCATAACAATACAAACAAGAGTTATCTTTGACAATCCAATATAAGCTTACTTGAATATTCACATTTAGCCCTAGTTCACACCGCTGTGATTTGTCATGTGATTTGACAGTTCCAAATCACGTGACAAGTGGCACCCCATTTCTGGCAATGGAACTGTTTGAATTGCCGCGACTTTGAAAACAGTTCCTGCACGACTTTCTTCCAATTTCATTGCGACTTGCATAGACTTGTGTTAACCACCTCCCGCCTATAGCACAATGATGGCCAGGCCATTGCTTTAAGATCCTGACTCAAGGTCATATGACGTCATTCAGCAGCGCGATTCACAGGACACAGCCGATGACTGATCAGAGTAGCGGCTCGTTGACGGTAACATGTGACCACCGTGACCAATCACAGCAGGTCACATGACAGTTGTACACAATGGATGGCTTCCTTTTGTAAAAAAAGAAAAGAAGGAGGGCGCACCGGTGCATTACCAAATTTAAGAGCCTAGGCTCTAAAGAAAGGCGTGCGCCCCAGAAACGCGTCAGCCATTCAGCAGGTTGAGGTAACGTCCGATCCTCTTGTCATCAAGTCCTGCTCGCAGGTGCCTAGTGATTAAGCTTGATTGTCAGAAAAGCCTGTACCGAAGCTCGTTTGTGAGTAGGACTATTCCTTTTATTCTACTTTTAATAAAACTCTTAAGTTTGCTAATGCACTAGGTTGATGCGCTCTCCTTCTTTTCTTTTTCTTTTTAGCTAAGCGAACACCCATTGTTCGGAGGAGGGCTGCAAGAATATAGACTTCACCTTGAACTAAAAACTAGCCTTTACCACCCGTATCTAGCGAAACACTGGAGCGCTGGAGAGATTTTTTGTTTACAATTGTGTTGATAGCAGTGATTGGTCAATTTGATCACATGGTACAGACAGGACCATTATGGGAATTATGGGAAAATCATAAGCACTCATTCTTTAGAATGAATCATATAACCTTTTTGTAAAAACTCTTTGCTACAAATCCTTGTACTTTAAACTGTATGTGTTATTTTTACTTAGGACCGAATGAGAAGAACAATTGCAGGCAATAAATAAAACCAGTTAGCAGCAAAGTATTTTATACCCCTTGAAATGTCCCACATTTTGTCATGTTACAACCAAAAACATAAATGGATTCTATGTGATAGACCAACACAAAGCGGCACATAATTGAAAGAAAAATGAAAAATGTTTTTTTTTTTTACAAATAAATATTTAAAAAGCATGGCGTGCATTTGTATTCAGCCCCTTCTACTTTGTAGAACCATCTTTTACTGTAATTACAGCTGCAAGTCTTATTAGGTATGTCTCTACCAGCTTTTTCACATCTAGAGAGGGATATTTTTGCCCATTCTTCTTTGCAAAATAGATTAACTGCTTGCCGACCAGCCGCCGTCATATTACTGCGGCAGGTCGGCACGCCTGGGCGCGAGACCGTAGCTCTACGTCGGCACTTTAAAGGCCACTAGGGGGCGGGCGCGCGCTGCCGTCGGCACACGCGATCGCTCTGTACAGAGCGAGGAACGGGAGCTATGTGTGTAAACACAAAGCTCTCGTTCCTAACAACGGGGAAACGCTGATCTTTGGTTCATACAATGTATGAACAGAAGATCAGTGATTTCCCCTAGTGAGTCCACCCCCCCATACAGTTAGAACACACCCAGGAACACACTTAACCCCTTCCCCGCTCCCTAGTGTTAACCCCTTCACTGCCAATGGCATTTTTATAGTAATCCAATGCATTTTTATAGCACTGATCGCTATAAAAATGCCAATGGTCCCAAAAATGTGTCAAAAGTGTCCGAAGTGCCCGCCATAATATTGCAGTACTGAAAAAAAACGCTGATTGCCGCCATTACTAGTAAAAAAAAAATATTAATAAAAATGCCATAAAACGACCCCCTATTTTGTAAACGCTATAACTTTTGCGCAAACTAATCAATAAACGCTAATTGCGATTTTTTTTTTTACGAAAAATAGGTAGTAGAATACGCATCGGCCTAAACTGAGGGAAAAAAAATGATTTTTTATATATTTTTTGGGGATATTTAATATAGCAAAATGTAAAAAATATTGCATTTTCTTCAAAATTGTCGCTCTATTTTTGTTTATAGCGCAAAAAATAAAAACCGCAGAGATGATCAAATACCACTAAAAGAAAGCATTATTTGTGGGAAAAAAAGGACGCCATGTCGCACGACCACGCAATTGTCAGTTAAAGCAACGCAGTGGCGAATCACAAAAAGTGCTCTGGTCATTGGGCAGCAATATGGTCCGGGGGTTAAGTGGTTAAGCTCTGTCAGATTGGATGGAGAGCATCTGATGAACAGCAATTTTCAAGTCTTGCCACAAATTCTCAATTATATTTAGGTCTGGACTTTGACTGGGCCCAATAGGTGGAACTTCCCAACTCCCAACTCAACTCCGAATTAACAATGCGATCAACAAATAAGCAGCTTTCATGTGGCTGCCCCTTAGAAGCAACTCAAAGAGAAGGCATGCATAACGTATATTATTTCACATTCTTGATTGCAAAATTATAAAATGATCAATCATAATTGTGCACTGTAATGCCTCGTACACACGGCCAGACTTTCTGAGAAAAAGTCAGACAGGCTTTTTTTTCTCGGAAAGGCCGGCCGTGTTTAACCTCCATCTGACTTTTTTTCTCGGAACCTGTTCTCTATCTTTCCGTCTGACTTCCGACTGACTCACGGCAGACTTTTGCATGGTCAAAAGTCCGACTGTGTGTACGAGGCATAAGGAAGACTTTTTTTTACTCTTTTTTTACCATCTTAAAAACAAGTAACTGAATCTAACGTAGATGCAGTATCAGTTGGAATTTGTTTTACAAAATTGGGAATGTAAGACTACGTACTTGAATCCAAAGAAACACTGAGGCCGCGTACACACGATCAAATCTGTCTGCTGGAAACGGTCTGCTAGACCATCCCAGCAGACAGATTCGATCGTGTGTACGGGCGAGCCGACGGATTTGGCCACCCGACAGATTTCAAAGCATGCTTTGAAATCTATCGGGTGGGAACCCGTCCGCCCAACATGTCTGCTGGTTAGTACACTTACCAGCAGACATGTCGTCTCGCACCGGCGCCGAATGGATTCGGCGCATGCGCGGAAGTGTTTTACTTCCTGGTGCGGTGACGTGGCGGCGTCAACGTCACCGCCACGTCACCGACACGTCAGTGCGCGGTCTGCTGGCGGGGATTTTGGTTTGCTCGTGTGTACACGCGAGCAAACCAAAATCCAAACAGACAGAATTGTTCAAACCGGTCGGACAGACCGTTTTGAACAAATCTATTGTCTCGTGTGTACGAGGCCTGACAGTAACTGGACTGCCCTGAATGTCAGCTGATCTGCTTTGTGCATTGCAGCCCTGTAATGACAAAACAGGTATATAATTAGCTGAGTACATAAAAATAAGGTACCAATGAAAGGCCATTTCCAACCAGCAAATATATTTTAGCCTTTCAGATGACTAGCATGTTGAATGTTTTTTTTTCTAATATACAACCTTAAAAAGAATATATAGGCCCAGAGTCACAGAGAGTTGGGTGGACATTACGCTGCCGTAGCGAAAACGCCTTACGCCACGCCGGCACAGTGCGGAGAGGCATGCAAGCTATTGCTCCCAACACTGTGTCGGCGTGGCGTATTTTTTGAAGGCGCAGACCAACGTAGGTGGAAGTGGGCGTGACCCCATGCAAATGATAGTCCGAGCATGGTGCAGTGTTTTACGCCCTGCGTATCACGAACTGCCCATGCACCGTGATATAGCTGTGACGTGGACGCATGAAACTGCATCCTAATGCGCATGCTCACAACTATGCCGGCACAACTGTCTAAGCTACGCCGGATCCCCATGTACGCCGTGAATGTAACGTACGCCCAATACGCCGGCCTGTGTTCTGAGGGGGAGACCTTTGCATGTCTGTTGCCGGGTTGTGCCTCATCTATGGGGAATAACTTTACGCTGGATGCACAATTTCCGCACACCTCGCGCAGCACGTACATTCGTGAATCGCCGTATTTCCCTCATTTGCATGTTTGAATGCCTAATCAATGGGAGCAGCAACATGTGTCCAGACGAAAAGTGCGCCCACGCTACGCCGGGGTAAGTAAGCTACGTCGGCGTAGGGTGGTCAGTTTTTAGGCGTATGTTGGTTTGTGGGTCCGGCGCACAGATACGCCGGCACAAATTTGCACTTACGGGCGCACATTTGCACTTACGTCGGCGTAAGTGCTTTGTGAATCTGGGCCATAGTGTTTTCAAATACATTTTTTATTTCATATGCTCTAGATTAGGATGATATGTGTATGTTTTTTATATGTAAATAACACTAAGGGCCAGATTCAGGTAGATGGGCGAATCTTTATTTTGGAGTAACGTTTGTCATTTACGTTACTCCGCTGAAACTTTATGAGCAAGTACTGTTATTCACATAGCACTTGCTCCTAAAGTTGCGGTGGCGTAGCGAAAATGAGCCGGCGGAATTCAAATTGGGCGGGTAGGGGGTGTGTATTATTTAAACTAGGCGCGATCCCGCGGCGAACGTACTGCGCATGCGTCAACTGTCAGTGCGCATGCTCCAAATTCTGTCAGTGAACGTCAATGACGTCAATCCACATTCACGGACGTTTTACGCAAACGACGCTAAACTTTTTAAATTCTACGTGATGACGACGGCCATACTTAACATAGGATACTCCACCTAGGGGGCATGTTTTTCTTTACACCGCGTTTCGCTTACGGAAACGTCGGAAAGTCACTGCGTCGGACCCGCGTACGATCGTGAATTTCCGTCTCTCGCTGATTTACATATTCTTGGCGTAAATCAGCGGGAACGCCCCGAGCGTCCATTTTAAAATTGCAGTTCCGATACGACGGCGAAATACAATTACGCTGCTCGTATCTGAACTCAATCCCGGCGTTTCTTGTTTTCTGACTACAGAAAACAGATAAGCCGGCTCAAAGTGAGAGTTATGCTGGCGTATCACTGATACTCCAGCGTAACTCTACCTGAATCTGGCCCTAAATGTTTCATAGCTACTACTTCAATCCAGCAGGTGGCGTATGAGAGTAGAGTTCCAAAGGTTTCAAATAACTGTTTTACTGCTGTGTTGTACATATAGATCTGAATACTAGGATATGAGATCTGCACCCCATACAAGGATATGAGATGCACACACTTACACAAATAAATTATTATTTTAGCTTTATCCAGGTTTATTTGTAACCAGGGCCGGCCTTAGGTGTTCAGGCGCCCTGTGCGAGCTAATCCTGTGGCGCCCTCCCCCCCATCTTTACCCCTCGCCCCCTGGTTACCTAAACATACACAAAGAGGAAAAATATATTGTAACTGTAGCGCTCACCCCCGAAGGAGACGCTGATTTGATGATGGGATCGGCAAGTCACTCTCACTTTTGTCTAGGGATGCACCAGAAATACCAGATAATGATTGAGTGTCCACACAGTGAATAAAGGTTTTCTCAATGCTTTAATTCCAGGCCAACATTGCCGAACATCAACTCGATGAAGGAAGAACAGGTTGATGAGAAGGAAAGAACTTTAGATGTCAGGCCTGGATATAGGTGTAGCAGAGATTAGCTCTTGAAAAAAAGAACACGGAGCCCACACGTCGTCAATCAGCGCCCTGGGGTGGGCGAGGTGTCTCCCGGGCCGGTCTCTCTCTCTCTCTCAGGCAGCTGTCGGGACGTCACCTTAAATTCTAGCTGGGAGGAACGAGTTTCGCTGACTCGACTCTAAGCCCCTGCCACGGGCCAATAAAATGTAAAAGATTCAGAACGTCCAAACAGAGCGAATCCTCCCAGTAACTTTCTCCTTAGAAAAGATCTCCGGGTGACAGCAAAGCATACCTGTCCATTGCCCGGACCCCGGATCTTCTCCACCGCAACGGGAACCCAGTGAGCCACTGGGGTCCCCTCAGTTTTGTCTCCGGTTGAGACTCGATAAGGCCTGAAGCCCGTCCAGGTAGGCCACGCCAGCAGGGTCCCTGAGTGCGCACACCCTGAAGGTGGGTGCCGCATCCCGACTCCGGGACCCCACGCCACAAAACGCCCCCGAACACCTGACCTCTGTCCCAGATATATCCCTCCCCAGCATGCCCAGCGAGAGAAAATCCTCTCTGATTGGATGCTGGGGAAGATTCCATCTGCCAGAAATCCCTCCAGCTCCCACTGCCGGCCAAGGATGAACTCACATCCTCAGAATGCAGTCCGAGCTAGTGGTCCTTTCCAGAATAACACAGGTCATTAACCCTGACAAAGGATATGGTTACAAGGCTATGAGATGCACACACATACACAAATAAATTATTATTTTAGCTTTATCCAGGTTTATTTGTAACCAGGGCCAGCCTTAGGTGTTCAGGCGCCCTGTGCAAGCTAATCCTGTGACGCCCCCCACCCCATCTTTACCCCTCGCCCCCTGGTTACCTAAACATACACAAAGAGGAAAAATATATTGTAACTGTAGTGCTTACCCCCGAAGGAGCCGCTGGTTTGATGATGGGATCGGCAAATTAAGTCACTCTCACTTTTGCCTAGGGATGCACCAGAAATACCAGATAATGATTGAGTGTCCACACAGTGAATAAAGGTTTTCTCAATGCTTTAATTCCAGGCCAACATTGCCAAAAATCAACTTGATGAAGGAAGAACAGGTTGATGAGAAGAAAAGAACTTTAGATGTCAGGCCTGGATATAGGTGTAGCAGAGATTAGCTCTTGAAAAAAAGAACACAGAGCCCACACGTCGCCAATTAGCGCCCTGGGGTGGGCGAGGTGTCTCCCGGGCCGGTCTCTCTCTCTCAGAAAACAGCCGGGACGTAACCTTAAATTCTAGCTGGGAGGAACGTGTTTCACTGACTTGACTCTAAGCCCCTGCCACGGGCCAATAAAATGTAAAAGATTCAGAACGTCCGAACAGAGCAAATCCTCCCAGCAACTTTCTCCTTAGAAAAGATCTCCGGGTGACAGCAAAGCATACCTGTCCATTGCCCGGATGCCGGATCTTCTCCACGGCAACGGGAACCCAGTGAGCCACTGGGGTCCCCTCAGTTTTGTCTCCGGTTGAGACTCGATAAGGCCTGAAGACCGGCCAGGTAGGCCACGCCGACAGGGTCCCTGTATGGGCACACCCTGAAGGTGGGTGCCGCAAAACGCCCCCGAACACCTGACCTCAATACCAGATATGTCCCTCCCCAGCATGCCCAGCGAGAGAAAACCCTCTCTAATTGGCTGCTGGGGAAGATTCCATCTGCCAGAAATCCCTCAAGCTCCCACTGCCGGCCAAGGATGAACTCACATCCTCAGAATGCAGTCCGAGCTAGTGGTCCTTTCCAGAATAACACAGGTCATTAACCCTGACAAATCACAACTGGGAGCAATGTAACTCTCCCAGTCAAACTAGCTTTTGGAAAAATGTCCATGCGAAAAGCAAGGGGGCGCTACATAACAAATAATTTGATTAAAGGGCCTGGAAATTGACATATGTGATGACCTGACCCCCGAACTACACAGTCCCCCCCTGCCCGAGGCTACCCCATCTGCTGAAGGAACAGCAGTCAGGAGTTGCCCCGTGGAACGTATCTTTGCACGTTAAACACACACATTCATCATGGCACACGGACAATACATGCATGCACACCACTGTGGTCCCTAGCTCACACACACCACATCCACCTCACATCCACGCTCAAGTCCACCACACAAGACTTGGGAGCAGCAACGCCACGCCAAGGCCCCAATGATGTTGCTGTCCATTCATACCACATTCACATGGTCGTGGGGATAACCTCTCCCCGACGAGCCAAGATGACCCTTGCCAGCTGACACGCCTTGCTGGCAGAAATGTCCTTGTGCCTGTCTGGACACATGGGTCACACACACATACACACACTCACACACCAGTCACACCGTAGCACCAGCGGGCAAAAACCCTGCCCCTGCAAACTGGTGTCCAGTCACCACTTCTGCACTCCTCACCGTGTGCAGTCAGATGGTGCTGTGAAAAAAAAAAATAGGGATCTTGCCATTGGCCGCCATGACAAGCTCTACAGGTGCATGGCACATGCCTCTGAGCACGTCACCTAAATAAAAAAAAAGCTCAGACTTTGAGCGGCACGGGTTGTCCTCAGAACAGTAATTTCCCCCTTTCGCGGGCCAGGCCTCATACCCAGGGTTCTGCTCCGCAGATGCATCCCCTGGGCTGACACTCCTGGAGCTTGTTGCAGGTGTTGCCTGCATCCCCTCCAAAGCAATGGCAATACGGGTCAGCACGCCATTGGTCTCAGCCTGCACCTGCCTCTGCCTGGTGTTGTTCTGGCGCTGCGACAGCATAGCCACAGTGTTGGCCTGCATGATCTCGCCCAGGCTCCGAACCTCCACCACGAGACCTGCTGCTGTGGCCTGCAGCTCTACAATAGCCCTGGTGTGCCATTCCTGGGTGGCCTGCATGTCCGAGCCCTGGTCCCCAGATGTAGAGGGACCCCCTGCTACCATGTGGTGATGCATGACATCCAGGGTCTGGGATTGGTCACACAGGCATGTGGCCATGGCTGCACAGTTGGCATTCACCTCCTGCAGGCAGTCCTAGATGGACATTGTATGTGCAGCCTGTTGGGTGAGGCACTGCTGCATAGCGGCTGCGGTTCCCTGCATAGCCACTGTGCACTCAGCCTGGGTCTTTGCTGAGGACCCGACAAAGGAGGCCAGGCTGTCTGCCATTCGGTGCAGGTCGCAGGCAATATCTGCCATGTGGCGTGTCTGCCGTGCCTGCCTCCTCTCCAGCCCTTCTTGGAGGGATCCGGCTACACCCCTGGTTTTGCACACAGCCTTCCTGGGTGAAGTAGCTGGTTGTGTCCATCTGGACGGGGTAGCCCTTGAGGGGGTTCCCCTGGACGGGGTAGCCCTTGAGGGGGTTCCCCTGGATGGGGTAGCCCTTGAGGGGGTTCCACTGATGGGCGACAAATTTCCAGCTGCTTTTATCTTGTGTGTCTGAGAACTTGTCAGAAGTTATCATGCTGATAACAGAGGAACGAAGCAGCAGAAAGACACAGGACTTAGAGCTTTGGAGAGAGATAAGTAAACACTACAGATATATGTGCCCAGGTCAAATTTAATGAATGGGGTTTACATCCACTGACACAAACTCTTTGGGGCTTTTTTCATCTTACAAGCTCCAATATACTGTACCTTATATTATTCCACTGACACCAATAATATAGCGTTTATTAATCCAACTGGCACTAATAATATAGGATCTATTTTATCCCACTGACACCAACAATAGGCATATTATTTTATCCCGTGTACTTAACAAAACTTTTTTTTAACCCAATGACACAAACTTTTGGGGATTATTTTTCTCCCACTAACAAACACTACGATAGGTTTAAGGCCTCGTACACACGATCAAATCTGTCTGCTGGAAACGGTCTGCTAGACCGTTTCAGCAGACAGATTCGATCTTGTGTACGGGCAAACAGACGGATTTGGCCACCCGACAGATTTCAAAGCATGCTTTGAAATCTGTCGGCTGGGAACCCGTCCGCCCGACATGTCTGCTGGTTAGTATGCTAACCAGCAGACATGTCTTCTCGCACATGCGCCGAATGATTTCGACGCATGCGCGGAAGTGTTTTACTTCCTGGTGCGGTGACGTGGCGGCGTCAACGTCACCGCCACGGCACCAACACGTCAGCGCGCTGTCTGCTGGCGGGGATTTTGGTTTGCTCGTGTGTACACGCGAGCAAACCAAAATGCCAGCAGACAAATCGGTCCGACCGATTTGAACAGATAGATTTACTTGTGTGTATGAGGCCTTATTGTTGCTCCCACTGACACCAATTATTTGGGGCTTATTTTGTTACCAGTGACGCCAGCAATTGGCTTATTTTATCCCACTTACAACAAAATTATGAAGCTAATTTACATGGGTCACCAATAATATGGAGTTTATTTTATCCCACGAACATTTACAATATTAGGTTTATTGTCCTCCCCTGACACCAACGGTGAGGCTCTTTTCTCTTATCTTGAGTCCAGTAATATAGGGTTTTATTTTACCCTACTGACACCAGTGATGGGGCATGTTTTTCCCCATTGACTCCAATGATATGGGGCTTATTTTATCCAACGGGCATCAATGATATAGGGCTTATTTGCCTCCAACTTACAGCAATGGTGAGGCCTTTTTTTTCCCTTACATTGACTTCAATAATTTTGAATTTTTTTTGAACATTCAATTGATTTTTGTTGATTACATCATCAATTGGGCATATATTATTAGTGTATACTTACAATTATACTTAGCACAATTCTGCAAATCAACTTTGTTCCCCCCTTCCCCCTTTTCCTTCTTTGCAATCCCTCCCCCCCCCTCCCCTTCTCCCCCTTTTTTCTTTCTGACTTTGTACTATGTCATAATGTCTGCCACATTTTAAAAGTAATACTTTATCAGCAATGTTCTTTCCTGGTCCGAGCCAGGTTGATCTGTCCCTGACAAACTCAGCAATTCTATAATTTATCCACTAGAGGGCGCTCTGCCTATTCAATATATCTATTTGTGAAATAAGATATAAAACAAAAGTTTCTTGTACTGCTATTTGTTGCCTAGATTAATTATGCTGCCCGACATACTTTTCACTACAGGAGACCAATCGGTCTCCTTGTTGGTGAACTTTTGGCAACCTGGCATTCACTCATGCCATGGCCGCCATCTTTCTCCTCCTGTGCGCATGCTCCGTGCGCACAGTGAGGTTGACGTCGGTTCAAACCGTGACGCCGCGCCATCCCGCCGCGCGCGCATGCGCGCTGCGGGATACGCGCGTCATGGTGACGGGTCATGGCGTGTCATCCTGCTGCGCACGCATGCGCATCTCGGATGTTTATGCGCCATGACCCATGGAATCAGTTGCCCTGTGAGCCCCACACCTGCCTCAATTAGCCGTCCGAGCACAGCTGCAAACCCTTTGCACTGGGCGTCGCAGATTGGCTGATGGGCACTTTATATAGCAGCAGAGGAACTAGTCATTTGCTATCCAGCAACTTGCTGGACAACATGACAGTTCCTCTGCATCTATCTTCCCAAGGTAAAAAACGTTGTATTTTATTTTCTTCATATCAATCGTAGCTACCACATTATCAGTTTCCCTGCTGGTTTTGGTTATCTACATACATTCAGTTTCATACTTACAGGAACACAAAAGAAAAAATGTCCTTTTTAATCAACTCCTTAATACTCAACCTTTAAACGCCACCTATTGAGCATTTTTTGCTATAACATCTAAATATCCCCATTGAACGCCATCTATTGAGCATTTTTTGCTATAACATTTAACTATATGTGGTTTAACCACATTAATATAACATGGATATTTTTACTTACATACATTGTACATATTTACTCATTATTTTTTATTACTTTTGTACACTTCCAGCCTAATACGAGCCTCTCCATCGCTATTTACTAGGTAAGCCATACCATATCCCTCCAAGAAAATGTTATAAAACACAATTTATTTCACATTTTATTAATACAACTATGTCCATAAATATTAACACACATCATTACAACTTTAGGCTCCAGTGTCCTCTGACTCCAGCAGCATATTTATATCTGGCAACAACACACCCTGTTCACAATTCTGCTCTGTCGTCAGTGGCCAGGCCAGCAGACTCGGATCATCCGGAAACCCATGCTTTTAAATACATGATCTACTGACTTGAAGTACCATACAGTTCACTGTAAGTACTTCAGTATTAATCTATATAACAACATCATCAACATTATTAGGATTATCCTGATCATTTCCCATACATTTTTAGAGCTGTGAATCCTGGAATACCCCTGAAGAAAGGGACTATGTCTCCCTGAAACGTCGGGACCACACAGGGCATCACATCACACAGCAATATATGTTGAACTATATTTCATTATTTTGTATTTTTTGTATTTGTTATAGATCATGTAATCAACTTTTATCTGATACTTCTTCAATAAATTATATTGTAATACTATGTTTTCTCTAACTACATTTGACACACCACAGTGCCTTTAAAGTCCGACTAGGGGGCTTTGCCTTTATTCTTTTTGATTTCTCATTTGGATGTGGCACTTTAGAAAATCAACTCTGATAATCCCCTTCTTGACATATCAAATCGGTAGTAGATACCACTCCCCCATTTCTTATCAGAGTCTTTCTTCTACAAAAATTCTTTCCTAAAATAACCCTCTTAGGCTACAACAATTAACCACAATTCGTGATAAACTATTGACGTTATCACATAGTACCTATTCTCTTTATTTATTTATTTATTTATTTTTTTTCTTTTCCCTTTTCCCCCCTCCCCTTTTTTTTTCCCTCACCCTTCCTCCTTGCAGCAATCACCATGGCAAATTTCATGGGTCAGGAATGGGATACTTTAATGGAGGGTTATTTAAAGCAATATGGTGACAACGAGCATATGGATGCCGAAATTTCAAACCTTTTTTACAAATTATCTAGGACATTAGAGAAAAAATCCTCTCTATTCTGGCATATTCGGTCATTTCAAGACTACATAAGTGCAAAGATTAATCCACTAGGCATTCGGGTCCAAATCTTTCCCACACTAGACGATACGAGCCTTGAATTCAAATCAAAATGGGAAGAAGCACTATTTTCTTGCTCATCTAGATTGATGGAACTATTAATCGATGAATACACTCAAAGATCTAAAAATCTAGACATCGATATTATTAAGACCTGTGAAAAACTACAAATCTTTAAGTCTCATAAATCTGTACCTGAAAAGGAAAAGAAATTAAACAATCATCTGGAAACATTCAATAAAGAAATTCTCATCAAAAAAAGCAGCAAGTTCAGAAGAGACAAAAACGCATTCGAGAACGGCAAAGCATATAGATGGCACGCAAGTCAGCAATCCTCCAATAGAACCAAGAAACCCCCGACCACAGAGGGTTCTCTTCCTTTACAAACATCGACCTCCTCAGGGTATGCACCACGAGCCCCTGGCAAAGGGAGTCAAAGTACCAAACGACAATACTATGGCGATTCAACACAAGTTCAACAAGCCAAAAAATTAAACCTGGAATCGATATCTAACAGCTCTTCCACAGCACGGCAAGGCCATGATACTAGTTCTTCTACACAGGACATTCCGATAGCACCGAACAATACAACTGCGCTAGTAGCTGCATATACGCAGAGAAACACAGTCCCTTCTCATAAACCAATATCAGCCAGTCAATCCAATCGTTCTCTCATCGATTCGTCTTTTTTAGAACAGATTTTGGCTCAAACACGTTCCCCTTCTCCTATAGGGAACACACAACAACAAAATCTCTAAAAGACAGCGATCATAGCCATGAAGCCGACATGCCAGAGACCCAATTGAATATCATCAACCTGTCATCGCATCAAATGTCCTCTACGGAAACTTACATCCTAGGGAAAGGGCTCAATTTTTGCCCCAACCTTAACCTGGATAAATTTGAAGTATACAAAGATTTACAGCTATTCATTAGAAAACTCTTACTCAAAAGTCTCTTTAGCAAACAACACTCTGATGCACCATTCACCCTAGAAGAACAACAAGCACTTGCTCAACTAAACTCTCTTCTGAAAGAAAACGAAACAAACATATTGCCAGACTATACAATCTTACCTTCGGTCGACACCAAAACTATTGCTTCAGCAACCCCAATCGATAGTATTAATTCAAAATTAAAGAAAAAATCGGACTTTTGTCCTGCACCCAGCATAAATTCCAACGCAGTAACCTTCCTCAAACTCGTCAATCAAGATCTGGCGAAACTAAAAATTAAGAACAAAATTCAGAACAATTTAAACTGTGATGAGAAAAAAGCTCTTCAAACCCTCTCAGCAAATCAAACCATTACCATAAAGTCAGCCGATAAAGGGGGCAACATTGTAATCCTAGACAACGATCAATACACTGAAATGTGTCGCAAAATCCTGAGAAACCAACTATGGTATAGACGTATCCCTTTCGATATTATCGAAAAATACAATAAAGAATTCTACTCAATTGTAGATCGAGCACATCTCAACGGCGTTATCAATAAAATCACATGGGATTTTATAAGGGTTAAATTCCCAGTCACGCCAACCTTCTATGCACTACCCAAAGTGCACAAAAATCCCAATGATCCCCCAGGGAGACCCATCATCTCTGGGAGAGGATCATTAACTGACAATGCCAGCAAGTTAATTGACGAGTTCTTGCAACCCCTAGTAATCCAATTACCTTCTTACGTCAAAGACACCATCCACTTTCTTCAAATTATCAATGATCTCTACATTCCAGACCACGCTACTTTAGTCACCATCGATGTAGAAGCACTTTACAGTTCGATCCCTCACGACCGAGGAATCGCACTAATAAAACACATCCTACAAACTAAAGGTGTAGGCAATCCTTCCTATCATGAGTTCATCATCTCTATTCTGGAATTTATTTTGACACACAACGTCTTTTCCTTTTTTGGCTCCCACTACCTCCAGATACAGGGAGTTGCAATGGGGACCTCGTGCGCCCCCTCTTATGCAAACCTGTATCTGGGGGAGTGGGAGAAAAACCTTTTTTCGGACGACATGTCCGCCATTTATACGGACCACATTACAGCGTGGTATCGTTACATAGACGACATTTTCTTAATTTGGGACGGTCCACCTGATTCACTACAACCATTCTTGCAGCGTCTAAACAAAAACGAGTTCAATCTATCATTCACTATGAATCATGATAAACAGTGTATTCCCTTTCTTGATGTTGAAGTCTTTAGAGACAGTTCACAGAAATTGGGAAGCAAGCTCTATAGAAAACCGACATCCGGTAACAACATCTTACACGCATCCAGCTTCCATCCTCAAGCACTTATTAAATCCATTCCTTACGGACAATACCTACGGATCCAGCGAAACTGTTCCCGCGATGAAGAATTTAGAGACCAAGCACGAAATCTAAGAGACAGACTACTACAACGTGGCTATTCACACTCTTGCCTTAAGCGTGCATATCAACGTGTACTCGCAGTAAACAGAAATACCATGCTGTATTCGACCAAACCCCGTGACACCAGCAATCCCAGTCGCATCATTACCAGATTTAACATGCAACATAATGCGATCACCAACATCATCAAAAAATACTGGCACTTACTGTCCATGGACCCAACTCTGGGACAATTTGTGCCAAAACATCCACTATTCTCCATGAAAAGAGCTAAATCTTTAAAAGACAAACTTGTCACAAGTGAATATAAAGGAGATGCAAGATCTGATCCCTGCAAAGCCAAAGGCACATTTATGTGCGGAAAATGTAACTACTGCAAATTTATGCATACAGCAAAGAACCCTACACTCCCTAATGGTCAAACCTTCTATCCTCAACACTTTGCCAATTGTAGAACATTAGGTGTCATTTACATGTTATGTTGTGACTGCGGATGTTTTTACATTGGCAAGACCAAACTACAATTCTGGCAACGTGCCTACAAACACATCAGAAGTATGCGCAAAAACGACCCAGAACTTCCTCTTGGACGCCATACCTTATTGGTACACGCAGGCAAATTTCCGAACATCAAATTCCTAATCCTTGACCGCATCCATCCCAATCCCAGAGGTGGGGACTGGAACAAGTCCCTCCTCCAACTGGAATTGCGATGGATTTATACCTTACAAGCCACCCTGCCCCCCGGACTCAATGAAGCAATATGCTTCAAACCCTTCCTCGAAGGGTTCTCCTCCGGGGGAATGGAAAAATAATTATGCAACTCATTAAACACCACCACATGCTGCTACTCTCTCAAAATAATTAACTTTAACACATCATTTACTTTCCTTTTCTTTTCTCTATGTAAAAAATTGTTTCCTTTGTCACAAGTTCCTCTTCCATTACACATTAGATTGTAATTTACGTCTACATTGTGCTCTTGCCCAGCAACAAGAATCCCGCAACATACTTTACAACCCTGGTTTAGGCTGTGTAAAATAGCATATATATTTAAACAATGTAACATGTTTGTTTCAAAAACCACAATGTATTGATAATTATTCGTAATAATTTTTAATTTTTAATTATTTTTCCATGTTCTCAAGTTACCAAATTACCATTTCATAAATACCTGTATCTCCAATACCTGGCAATATAGACTATATAAAGCAATTATATAGACATAGGGCTATATTGATATATATGCAATTATATTTATATCTATATTTAGCAATCTTGATTATCATGATGCATATATTTCCTAGCTTAAGCTCAAATTACATCACTGCCAACGATATACATCAATTGTTTGTTACAATTATACTTAGCACAATTCTGCAAATCGACTTTGTTCCCCCCTTCCCCCTTTTCCTTCTTTGCAATCCCTTCCCCCCCCCCCTCCCCTTCTCCCCCTTTTTTCTTTCTGACTTTGTACTATGTCATAATGTCTGCCACATTTTAAAAGTAATACTTTATCAGCAATGTTCTTTCCTGGTCCGAGCCAGGTTGATCTGTCCCTGACAAACTCAGCAATTCTATAATTTATCCACTAGAGGGCGCTCTGCCTATTCAATATATCTATTTGTGAAATAAGATATAAAACAAAAGTTTCTTGTACTGCTATTTGTTGCCTAGATTAATTATGCTGCCCGACATACTTTTCACTACAGGAGACCAATCGGTCTCCTTGTTGGTGAACTTTTGGCAACCTGGCATTCACTCATGCCATGGCCGCCATCTTTCTCCTCCTGTGCGCATGCTCCATGTGCACAGTGAGGTTGACGTCGGTTCAAACCGTGACGCCGCGCCATCCCGCCGCGCGCGCATGCGCGCTGCGGGATACACGCGTCATGGTGTGTCATCCTGCTGCGCACGCATGCGCATCTCGGATGTTTATGCGCCATGACCCATGGAATCAGTTGCCCTGTGAGCCCCACACCTGCCTCAATTAGCCGTCCGAGCACAGCTGCAAACCCTTTGCACTGGGCGTCGCAGATTGGCTGATGGGCACTTTATATAGCAGCAGAGGAACTAGTCCAACTTGCTGGACAACATGACGGTTCCTCTGCATCTATCTTCCCAAGGTAAAAAACGTTGTATTTTATTTTCTTCATATCAATCGCAGCTACCACATTATCAGTTTCCCTGCTGGTTTTGGTTATCTACATACATTCAGTTTCATACTTACAGGAACACAAAAGAAAAAATGTCCTTTTTAATCAACTCCTTAATACTCAACCTTTAAACGCCACCTATTGAGCATTTTTTGCTATAACATCTAAATATCCCCATTGAACGCCATCTATTGAGCATTTTTTGCTATAACATTTAACTATATGTGGTTTAACCACATTAATATAACATGGATATTTTTACTTACATACATTGTACATATTTACTCATTATTTTTTATTACTTTTGTACACTTCCAGCCTAATACGAGCCTCTCCATCGCTATTTACTAGGTAAGCCATACCATATCCCTCCAAGAAAATGTTATAAAACACAATTTATTTCACATTTTATTAATACAACTATGTCCATAAATATTAACACACATCATTACAACTTTAGGCTCCAGTGTCCTCTGACTCCAGCAGCATATTTATATCTGGCAACAACACACCCTGTTCACAATTCTGCTCTGTCGTCAGTGGCCAGGCCAGCAGACTCGGATCATCCGGAAACCCATGCTTTTAAATACATGATCTACTGACTTGAAGTACCATACAGTTCACTGTAAGTACTTCAGTATTAATCTATATAACAACATCATCAACATTATTAGGATTATCCTGATCATTTCCCATACATTTTTAGAGCTGTGAATCCTGGAATACCCCTGAAGAAAGGGACTATGGGGCTGATTTACTAATGAATCTGCGCTGCGCCGGTACATGCCTTAATTAGTGCGCTGGATGAATCCCTAATTAGGCGCATGAACCGGCGGCAGCAGCAGCGCGATGTGATTGATAAGTAAAGCCGCCGCCGAACTCCCTGTTAAAGTCTATGGGGGAAATCTTAATAGTGAATTTTAATGGCTAATCTGCAAGTTTTGTCCTAAAAAGTGTTTGGGGACCTCAGTCCTGCCCCAGGGGACATGTACCAATGCTTTTTTTATTTTTTAAAACGGCCGTTTTTTCGGGAGCAGTGATTTTAATAATGCTAAAAGTGCTATAATAAAAGTGTAATTTTCCTTTAAATTTCGTAGCATGGGGGGCTCTAATGTCAGCATGTGAAAAAGCGCATGTTTCCCGTGGTTAGAACTGTCTTTGCACAAAATGTCATTTTTCAAAGTAAAAAAGCCATTTAAAACTGACTCGCGGCAATAATGAATTGTCGGCTCCCGGCAATTGCAGGAGAATTCATTCATTAAAAAAAGGAAAAAAAAAGCGTGGGGGTCCCCCCAAATTCAATAACCAGACCCTTTAGGTCTGGTATGGATATTAAGGGGAACCCCGCCGTCAATTTTAAAAAAAAAATGACGTGGGGTTCCCCCCAAATATCCATAACCAGACCCTTCGGGTCTGGTGTGGAATTTAAGGGGAACTCCACTCCAAATTTAAAAAAAAATGGCGTGGAGTCCCCCCTAAAATCCACACCAGACCTCTTATCCGAGCACGTTGACCTGGCCGGCCGCAGAAAAGAGGGGGGACAGAGCGCGGCCCCCCCCCTCTCCTGAACCGCACCAGGCCACATGCCCTCAACATTGGGAGGGTGTTTTGGGGTGCCCCCCAAAACACCTTGTCCCCATGTTGATGAGGACAAGGGTCTCTTCCCCACAACCCTTGCCCGGTGGTTGTGGGGGTCTGCGGGCAGGAGGCTTATCGAAATCTGGAAGACCCCTTTTACAAAGGGGCCCCCCAGATCCCGGCCCCCCCCCTGTGTGAAATGGTAATGGGGTACCTTGTACCTCTACCATTTCACGAGTAAAAAAAATGTAAAGGGTTAAAAAAGACAAGAGCCGGTTTTGGACAAGTCCTTTATTATCTTCTTTCTTCTTTCCTTCGGGTTTCTTCTTCCTCCTCCTTCTTCTTCCTCTGCTTCTGTCTTGGGTCTTCTATTCCCGCATCTTGCCCGGCGTGTTCTTCCATCTTCTGTTCCTCCCGCTGTCCTTCTCGTCCGCATCTTCTTCTCCTTCTTCTTCTTCGCCGGAGGCGCCGCTTCCAATTGAAATCCCCGCTGTCTGCCGGACCACGCCCCCCCCTCTGACGCCTCGGGCAAGCTCTTAGGAGTGTGCTGCAAGTGCGTCCGAGGGGGGCGTGGTCACAAGTGAGAGGGCGGCCAATTCAATTTGAAGCTCGTGCGCGGCTTTTTCTTTGCCAGAGTCGCCGCTTCCAATTGAATTGCCCGCTTTCTGGAACATGTGACCACGCCCCCCTCTGACGCACAGGCACCACACGGGGACTTTCCTAAGAGCTCGCCCGTGGCGTCAGAGGGGGGGCGTGGTCCGGCAGACAGCGGGGATTTCAATTGGAAGCGGCCGCTCCGGCGAAGAAGAAGAAGGAGAAGATGCGGACGAGAAGGACAGCGGAAGAAGATGGAAGAACACGCCGGGCAAGATGCGGGAATAGAAGACCCAAGACAGAAGCAGAGGAAGAAGAAGGAGGAGGAAGAAGAAACCCGAAGGAAAGAAGAAAGAAGATAATAAAGGACTTGTCAAAAACCGGCTCTTGTCTTTTTTTACACTGACACTTTTTTTTTACTCGTGAAATGGTAGAGGTACAAGGTACCCCATTACCATTTCACACAGGGGGGGGGCGGGATCTGGGGGGCCCCTTTGTTAAAGGGGTCTTCCAGATTTCGATAAGCCTCCTGCCCGCAGACCCCCACAACCACCGGGCAAGGGTTGTGGGGAAGAGACCCTTGTCCTCATCAACATGGGGACAAGGTGTTTTGGGGGGCACCCCAAAACACCCTCCCAATGTTGAGGGCATGTGGCCTGGTGCGGTTCAGGAGAGGGGGGGGGCCGCGCTCTGTCCCCCCCTCTTTTCTGCGGCCGGCCAGGTCAACGTGCTCGGATAAGGGGTCTGGTGTGGATTTTAGGGGGGACTCCACGCCATTTTTTTTTTAATTTGGGGTGGAGTTCCCCTTAAATTCCACACCAGACCCGAAGGGTCTGGTTATGGATATTTGGGGGGACCCCCACGTCATTTTTTTTAAAAATTGATGGCGGGGTTCCACTTAATATCCATATCAGACCTGAAGGGTCTGGTTATTGAATTTGGGGGGACCCCCACGTCATTTGAATAATTTTTTTTTAAATTCGTACCATGGGGGGGGGGGGAATGTCAGCAGGTGAATAAAGCGCACTTTTCCTGCGGTTAGAAATATGTCTTTGCACAAAATGACATTCTGAAAAAAAAAAACAAAAAAAAAAAAAACCATTTAAAACTGACTCGCGGCAATAATGAATTGTCGGCTCCTGGAAATTGCAGGAGAATTCATTCATAAAAAAAACGAAAAAATAAAGCGTGGGGGTCCCCCCAAATTCAATAACCAGACCCTTTAGGTCTGGTATGGATATTAAGGGGAACCCCGCCGTCAATTTTAAAAAAAAATGACGTGGGGTTCCCCCCAAATATCCATAACCAGACCCTTCAGGTCTGGTGTGGAATTTAAGGGGAACTCCACCCCAAATAAAAAAAAAATGGCGTGGAGTCCCCCCCTAAAATCCACACCAGACCCCTTATCCGAGCACGTTGACCTGGCCAGCCGCAGAAAAGAGGGGGGGACAGAGCGCGGCCCCCCCCCTCTCCTGAACCGCACCAGGCCACATGCCCTCAACATTGGGAGGGTGTTTTGGGGTGCCCCCCAAAACACCTTGTCCCCATGTTGATGAGGACAAGGGTCTCTTCCCCACAACCCTTGCCCGGTGGTTGTGGGGGTCTGCGGGCAGGAGGCTTATCAAAATCTGGAAGACCCCTTTTACAAAGGGGCCCCCCAGATCCCGGCCCCCCCCCTGTGTGAAATGGTAATGGGGTACCTTGTACCTCTACCATTTCACGAGAAAAAAAAAGTGTCACTGTAAAAAAAGACAAGAGCCGGTTTTGGACAAGTCCTTTATTATCTTCTTTCTTCTTTCCTTCGGGTTTCTTCTTCCTCCATCTTCTTCTTCCTCTGCTTCTTTCTTGGGTCTTCTATTCCCGCATCTTGACTGGCGTGTTCTTCCATCTTCTTCTCCTTCCGCTGTCCTTCTCGTCCGCATCTTCTTCTTGTTCTTCTTCGCCGGAGCGGCCGCTTCCAATTGAAATCCCCGCTGTCTGCCGGACCACGCCCCCCCTCTGACGCCACGGGCAAGCTCTTAGGAAAGTCCCCGTGTGGTGCCAGTGCGTCAGAGGGGGGCGTGGTCACATGTTCCAGAAAGCGGGCAATTCAATTGGAAGCGGCGACTCTGGCAAAGAAAAAGCCGCGCACAAGCTTCAAATTGAATTGGCCGCCCTCTGACATGTGACCACGCCCCCCTCTGACGCACTGGCAGCACACTCCTAAGAGCTTGCCCGAGGCCTCAGAGGGGGGGGGGCGTGGTCCGGCAGACAGCGGGGATTTCAATTGGAAGCGGCCGCTCCGGCGAAGAAGAACAAGAAGAAGATGCGGACGAGAAGGACAGCGGGAGGAACAGAAGATGGAAGAACACGCCGGGCAAGATGCGGGAATAGAAGACCCAAGACAGAAGCAGAGGAAGAAGAAGGAGGAGGAAGAAGAAACCCGAAGGAAAGAAGAAAGAAGATAATAAAGGACTTGTCCAAAACCGGCTCTTGTCTTTTTTTTCACTGACACTTTTTTTTTCTCGTGAAATGGTAGAGGTACAAGTTACCCCATTACCTTTTCACACAGGGGGGGGGCCAGGATCTGGGGGGCCCCTTTGTTAAAGGGGTCTTCCAGATTTCGATAAGCCTCCTGCCCGCAGACCCCCACAACCACCGGGCAAGGGTTGTGGGGAAGAGACCCTTGTCCTCATCAACATGGGGACAAGGTGTTTTGGGGGGCACCCCAAAACACCCTCCCAATGTTGAGGGCATGTGGCCTGGTGCGGTTCAGGAGAGGGGGGGGGCCGCGCTCTGTCCCCCCCTCTTTTCTGCGGCTGGCCAGGTCAACGTGCTCGGATAAGAGGTCTGGTGTGGATTTTAGGGGGGACTCCACGCCATTTTTTATTAAATTTGGAGTGGAGTTCCCCTTAAATTCCACACCAGACCTGAAGGGTCTGGTTATGGATATTTGGGGGGAACCCCACGTCATTTTTTTTTTAAATTGATGGCGGGGTTCCCCTTAATATCCATACCAGACCTAAAGGGTCTGGTTATTGAATTTGGGGGGACCCCCACGCTTTTTTTTTGGTGTTTTTAATGAATGAATTCTCCTGCAATTTCCAAGAGCTGACAATTCATTATTGCCGCGAGTCAGTTTTAAATGGCTTTTTTCCTTCAGAATGTCATTTTTCACATGCTGACATTACACCCAGGGCCGCCATCAGGGGGGTACAGGCAGTACACCTGCAGGGCCGCCATTAGGGGGGTACAGGCATTACACCGCCCGGGGGTCCCCAGGGGCCCCCAGGGGCCCGGATGGGAACCACCCTAAAACAAAAAAAAACTATTTTTTTTTTTTTTTTTTGTTTAAGGGCTCCGAAGGTCCCCAGGGGCCCGGAGGCCACTAAGGGCCCCAGATGGCAAGCCCTTTTTTTTAAATAAAATATATATATTTAAAAAAATATATATATTTTTTAATATATTTGTTTTTTTTTTTTTTAAGGAAAGGGCCCAGAGGTCCCCAGGGCCCTGGAAGGCTACCCCCTTGTTTTTTTTATTTTTTTTCGATAAATGTTATATTTAAAAAATATATATATATGTATTTTCTCTCTTTTTTATTTTTATTTGATAAAGAGCACAGAGGTCCCCAGGGCCCCGGATGGCTACCCCCCTTTTTTATATATATTTTTCTTTATTTCTTATTTCTGTCAAAATTTTTGTAAAGGGCCCCCCCGCTCCTCAATTTGTGGCACCACCCCCCCCCCCCGCTTCTCAATTTCATGCGGCAGCACCCCCCCCCGGTTCTCTGCTCCAGGGGGCCCATGCCTGAAGCTGTGTAAGGGGCCCCAAAATTCATGATGGCGGCCCTGTACACCTGTAAGGGGCCCGGGGGTCCGGAGGTGCCCAGATGCCTGGAGGCCCCCCAGCGCCCCAGATGGTAACCCCCCTCTTTTTTTTTTGTATATATATTTGTTAGTTGGTTTTTGTAGGATTTTTTATTAAAGGGCCAATTTTTGGAATTTAATATTTTTTAGCAGTCTGGAGGTCCCCAGGGCCCCGGGTGGCAACCCCCCAAATTTTTGGTTATTAAAGGGCCAATGTTTTGGTTTAGGGGTCTGGAGGTCCCCAGTGGCCTGGTCCCCAGTGGCCCGGAGATCCCCAGGGCTCCAGATGACAACCCCCCACCTTTACAAAAAAATCAAAAAAAAAACATATGATATATTTATTGGTTATTTTTTAAACATATATATATATATATATAATATAATTTTGAAAGCTCCCAGAGGGCCCCAGATGACAACCTTTTTGCTTCTAAAAATGTGATAAACATTTTCCCCAGGTTTGTTACTTTTTACTTTAATTTCTTTTTTAAAGTGTATTTTGTGCGTGAAGTCGAGAGAGAGGAGCTGGACTTGCAATCGCCATCCTTCTCCATGCCCCCGGTGGCAATGGTGGGTGTGAGGGGGGCCTCCCACTCACCCCACCTGCTACACTTGGGAGCCCGATGGGACAGAGGGACTCCCCCTATGAAGGAGTGTAGCCCACCCAGCCAGCCCTGTAGGTCCTTCGCCTCCCTTTATTTTAGGAGACCTCATGGCCAAAGTGCGTGCAAGTGTGGTGTTTTTTTTTTGGGGGGGGGGGGTGGGCATACTAAGCACAGGCGTACCTTGCATAGCACACCCATCGGGAGCCGGGCTGACACCACCAAACTCAATTCACATGTAGCCGAGACCGGGATCCGAACCCTTGGCTGCAGAGGTGAACGGCTTGTCAGCGCAGTGCCATTCACGTTGAGCCACCACAGCTCCCATCCAATGTTATTTTTTTTTTAGATTTTTGGTAGTTATTTTTTATTAAAGGGCCCAGAGCTCCCAAGGCAACCCCCTTTTTTATTATTTTATATATGTAGATATTGTAATTTATTTTTCATTAAAGAGCCCAGAAGTTTCTTTTTATTAAAGGGCCCAGTGGTCCCCAGGGCCCCCGGATGGCTACCACCCTTTTTAATATATATTTTTCTATATGTATTTTTTAGTAAAGGAACCCCCCGCTTATCAAATTGCGGCAGCCCCCCCCCCTTCTTAATATCAGGCGGCACCCCCCCCCCCTATTCTCTGCTCCAGGGGGCCCATGCCTGAAGCTGTGTAAGGGGCCCCATAATTCCTGATGGCGCCCCTAATTGCCTCCCCCCCCCCATGGTACGAAATTTCAAGGAATTTTTCACTTTTATTGGTGCACTTTAACCACTTCCATACCGCGCCTATTCTGGCACTTCTCTCCTTCATGTAACAATTATATTTTCTTCCTTGAAACTTACTCAGGACCCCCAAACATTATATATATTTTATTAACAAACACCCTAGGGAATAAAGTGGCGGCCATTTTTTCGGACACATTTCCAACAGTATTTGTGCCAAAAATTTTCAAACGTTTTTTTTTTTTTTTGGCTTTCAAAAAAAAAACCTGTTTCATGAATGACAAAATAAGAAAGCAGTAAAGCTAGGCCAATTTTTAGGGATAAGGTAAAAGATGATGTTACACCGAGTAAATAGATACCTAACTTGTCACGCTTTCATATTGCGCACACTCATGGAATGGCGCTAAACTTCGTTATTAAAAATCTCCATAGGCAACGCTTGACTTTTTTTCTCAGGTTACCACTTTTGAGTTACAGAGGAGGTCTAGTGCTAACATTATTGCTCTCGCTCTAACGCACGCTATGATACCTCACATGTGGGGTTTGAAGGATGTTTACATATGTGGGTGGGACTTGCATGCGTGTTCGCTTCTGAGTGCGAGCTACTAGGGACAGGAGCATTTAAATTCCTTTGTTATTTTATTTTTTTACTTAATATTTTAATTTTTGCACTTGTTTGTCCCTTTGTTTGTATTATTTTTCACTTTTCTTCCTATTACAAGGAATGTAAACATCCCTTGTAATAGGACTAGTGTGTGACAGGTCCTCTTTATAGAGAAAGGCGGGGTCAATTAGACCCCACATCTGTCCTCCAGGCTGGAAAGCATGGAATTGGTTTAAAAAAAAAACATCTCATGCTTTCAGCTGCAATCATGTTCGTTCAGCACAGTAGCGTAGTGTGTAGCATGTTCACCTAGCAGCAAAAGGGTTGCTGGTTCGAATCCCGCCCGTGACACTATCTGCCTGGAGTTTGCATGTTCTCCCTGTGTGGGTTTCCTCCCACAATCTAAAAACATGCTGTAAATTGGATCCTGTCTAAATAAGCCCTAATGTGCAGTAGGAGATTTAGGTTTTGTGCTGCCCTAGGCCTGACCAAATTTTGGCACCCCCCTAATAGAAAAATGACCCACCCTTCCTGTCAAGGCCACACCCTGTTTTTTTATGACCCACCCAGGAATTTTCAGGGGACACACACAAGTTCTGTGGGGGGGGACCTGGGGGGGCCCTTAATTTGCCTAGTTTTTCGATCACTTCCTGTTTGGCTATGGGGCAGGAAGTGAAGGCCAATCTCCCCAAACGGACAGGGATAATACAAAATAAACTGACAGAGCTTCTAACCCCCCCCCCCCCCCACCAACTCTATCCAAAATGAAAGAAATTCAAAAAATAAAAGTGATGATTATTGTTCCAGTTTAACCCCAAATTTCAGATCATTTTATTGAGAGGCTTAAGAAAATATAACCATGCCAATAGGCCAGGATCCAGCGTTGCTAATATGTATGAATGTGTGTTAGGGACCCCCACAAACACCACCCAATGTTAAATCAACTAATTTTCTTGTTTGTTTTGGGGATGCCTGCACCCCTGATAGGGTAAAGACACCTCACAAATGTTGTCACTTTCTACTTAATTCATTCACTTCCTGCCACACAGCCAAACAGGAAGTGAGGGAAACACCTGAGTAATGTTTTGTTGGGGACACACAGATCAATATAAATAGTTTCCCATTTTGGAAATGGCATTTTGCTGTGTACACCCCAAATTAGTAGGAATCTTGGACTTTGGGGTCCATTTACTAAAGGCAAATCCACTTTGCACTACAAGTGGACAAGCAAGGAAGAAAACTCAAAACTTGGCGGGATTGGAAGTAAAAACCATCAGTGCTTCCCTTCTGATTTTCATTGCCTACGCTTCTACTGCAGAGCGGCTTTGCCTTTACTAAACCCCAAAGTAACTAATCATTTGGGGTGTACACTGCAGTGCAATTTGCTTAATGGTGCCACTAGTTAGATTGACCTGTGCCCCGAAGAAAAGACCATTGGTAGGGTTTTAACCTCACTTCCTGTTCAGCTGTGTGACAGGAAGTGAAGCCAATTTTAGGACAAGGGACACAAAGCCCAACCTAAAAACACTAGCAGGGGTTCTAACACTCAATTGGCTTCCCTCAAACAACCCACAATTAGAATAGGATTGTCTTGTGCTAGTTTCAAGCACAGCACTGTAAATCAGCACTTCAAGCCTGTCCACCAATACACCACCCCCCCCCACCCCCCCTCCAACAGGCCATGTTTGCAGCTTTTCCTACATCTTGCACATGTGCTTTAAAAAGTCAGTCTGGACATCAGTTCTAGGAAACAATACTTACCGCTTTGTCCTTCCTTTTCTGGTGACTAAACATTTCATGCATACACACCAGGAAAGATCTTAGAGACAAATCACACTTGATGGTTTAGGCCCAAACTAGTTCAGCTGCAGCGGTTGAAATCCATAGCATGAAAAAAATATCACAAAACAAACTTCAAAATTTGAAAGTAATTTTATTGGTCCACAAAACAAGGAAAGCAAAAAAAAAATTACAAATAAACACACCAAAAATATATAAAAACACCTAAAAACAAAAAAGACCAACGTTTATTTCACAGTCATTGGAAAATAAATCATGCTTTTGAAATAACAGGATAGACCCACAGGATTAAAACATTAGTCATTAACATCTTGAGAAACATTTAGCAAAATTATGTAGCAGAGAAAACATCAAAAAATACAAAACTTGCTCCAAAACATCTCTGTTTCGCTCCGCCATTACTTCCAGCCAGCAAATCTGCCCCCTCTGAGGGGCAGCTGACACGTGCAGTATCCACGCTTTTTATAACATGTGTGCTAATGAACCAATTGGAAACACATGAAGAAATGTCAGCCTCTAGTTTGTGTGCACTTGGAACTGCTTACACCTGTTAAGGATGTCCTTAAATTACTAAGCCAAAAAAAGAGCTTTCTGAGCATGCTCAGAAAGATGCAAGTCATTTTCAGGATGAAACTTCCAACTTCTTTTTCTAACTGTTCGAGCATGCCCAGTTCACTCGAAATGCAGTACCAGAATCAAATCTGCAATGGCGGATGAAAGCATTAGAGGTGTTAAATTTTTTTTGGGTCCCCATGAAGTGATGCTTTACAAGCTGAACGGGAGGTCTTATAGAATTTTTACGTAACAAACCTAAATAGTAATAATTTAAAAGCCCCTGTCCCTAGTAGCTCGCAGTCAGAAGCGAACAAGCAGCATTTTTATTGTTTCCGGTTACCAGTTTAGTTTTACAGATGAGGTCTAGTGCTATAAATATTCCTCTTGCTGTTACGCACGCTATGATACCTCACATGTGTGGTTTGAAGAATGTTTCCATATATGGGGGCGGGCCTTAAATGTGTAAGCCCCGCCCACATATTGAACCCCCGTTCAAACCCCACATGTGAGGTATCATAGCGTACGTTAGAGCGAGAGCAATACTTTTAGCACTAGACCTCCTCTGTAAATCTAAACTGGTAACCTGAAACACATAAAAAAGCGTTGCCTATGGGTATTTTCAAGTACTGAAGTTTGGCGCCATTCCATGAGTGTGTGCAATATTAAAGTGTAACATGTTGGGTATCTATTTACTCGGTGTAACATCATCTTTCACATTATGGCCATAAATTGGGCTAACTTTAGTGTATTCTTAATTTGTAACCACTTGAGCCCCAGAGCATATTACTGGTCACTGACGGGGCCATTTTTTGCATTTCAACACTGCGTCATTTTGACTGACAATTGCGTGGTTGTGCGACGTGGCCCCCAAAAAAATTGGGCGTCCTCATCCTCCCCCCCCCCCCCCTAAAAATTTTTATTGTTTTTTTGTTGGTGGTATTTGATCACCTCTGCGTTTTTTCTTATTTTTGCTTGACCCAAAAATATAGCGACAATTTGGTAACTAAAAAAACATCTTTTTTACGGTTTGCTATAATAAATCTCCCCCAAAATATATTCAAAAAATGTTTGCCCTCAGTTTAGGCCGATAAGTATTCTTGGACATCTTTTTGGTTGCAAAAAATCACAATAAGCGTTTGATTGGTTTGGGCAAAAGTTCTAAGTAGGGGTTGGTCTTATGGGTTTTTTTTGAATAATTTTTTGTTTTACTAGTAATGGTGGCTATCATTGTTTTTTCTGTCTAATGCGACATTGTGGCGGACACATTTTTGTAAAATTTGGCATTTTTGTAGCGAGCAATGATATATAAATGCATTGCTTACTATAAAAATGACACTGGCAGGGAAGGGGTTAACTCTAGGGGCGCGGAAGGGGTTGAATATGTTACCTGGGTGTGTTCTAACTGTAAAGGGGGTGGGACTGTGTAGGGGAAATGACAGATCGCTGTTCATACATTGTAGGGACAGACGAGCAGGCATTCCCCCCCCCCTGACAGGACCGGGATAAAGGGGAACTCCACCCCAAATTACAAAAAAAAACGGCGTGGGGGTCCCCCTTCAGGTGCACAACAGGCTCTTAGATTTGATCTGGAACATAAGGGGTTAAACCCACGCCAAAAAACGGCGTGGGGTTCCCCCTCAGATCCAGACCAAACCCTTCTCCCAGGCACGCAGTCTGGCCGGACAGGAATGGGGGTGGGGACGAGCGAGCGCCCCCCCCCTCCTGAGCCGTACCAGACCACATGCCCTCGACATGGGGGAGTGTGTGCTGTGGGGGAGGGGGGCACTGCCCCCCCACCCCAAAGCACTCTTGTCCCCATGTCGATCGGGACAAGAGCCTCTTCCCGACAACCCTGGCCGTTGGTTGTCGGGGTATGCGGGCGGGGGGCTTATCAGAATCTGAGAGCCCCCTATATTAAGGGGGCCCCCAGATTCTGGCCCCCCACCCTATGTGAATGAGTATGGGGTACATCGTACCCCTACCCATTCACCGGGTGGAAAAGTGTAAACACAAAAAAAACCACACAGAAAAAAATAATTTATTAGTCAGCTCCGGGGGTCTTCTGCCGGGACCCCCCACCACCAGCCCATTGGGCCCCGGGCTTCGCCGTCTTCTGCCGGGGGGGGACACCCACCGATGCTCTCCGCCATGTCCAGCCAGGCCCCCACCCCAAAATAAGCTCTTTCACATCCGGGGGGGGCCGGCCGAAAAAAGCAGAGAACAACGGGGGCGGAGCCCCTCGGTCTTCCAGACGTTTTCTGCCGGGGGGGGCTCCAGCCCCGCACCGGTCTTCGCCGCCGCCTTCCGCCGGGGGGGGACACCCACCGATGCTCTCGGCCATGTTCGGCCAGGCCCCCTACCCCAAATCAAGCTCTTTTACATCCGGGGGGGGGGGCGGCGGAAATGGCGGAGAACAACGGGGGCGAAACCCCTCCTCGGTCTCAGTGCAGCTCCTCCCACTGGCAGTAGTTCCGGCTCCTCCCACAGAGCTCATTCTGCTTCCTGCTGGAGAGGAGAGAAGACCTGTCTTCCAGAGCTCCTGTGTTCCAGCCTACCAGGACCAGCCTCCAGCCCCCAGCCCCCTGCCCCGGAAGAGGGGTGGGATGGCCTCCCTCAGCCCCGAAGGTGGACCGGCTTCCGGCCTCCGGAGGAGTCAACAGCACCTGCCCTCCAGCCAGACCACCGCCACCACCATCAGCAGGGAGGACCGTCTCTTCCATGGAAAGGCCAGGGACTGCTCCTGCGGCTGCTATGTCATCGGGAGAGAGGCAGACACATGGTGGAGGCATTGTGCTGCGGTCATCTGGAGGTAAACAGCTTGTGTGCAGTGTGGCCAAGATGGCGCCGGCTTTGGGGTGGAAGACCGGGACCCGGAAGTGAAAGGCCGGAAGTGCCCCAGCCGATGAACCGGAAAGTGACCGCCAAGAACCGGAAGTGCCCCAGCCGAAACCGGAAGTGCCCCAGCCGAAACCGGAAGTGCCCCAGCCGAAACCGGAAGTGACCCGTCCCGCGACCGGAAGTGCCCCCCCGCGAGTTTGCGGTGGTCGGTGGGGGCTCAGGGGACCTGGGGGATGAGAGGCCGGGGGTGCAGGGGTGCCCAGCCCCGGACGCTGCAGCAGGCACCTCCAGGCACCCCCGGCAGGAGATGGACAGAGACGGTGAGGACGGTAAATTGGACGGTAAGCTGCCACCCCCCCAGGTCCCCATGGACACTGCCACAGGCCCCGAGGGGCTCCCTGCAGCACAGGCGGGGTGGGGGGAAAGTCAGGTGGGACCCCTCCCAGTGGACTGTATAGCATATGATTATATCCGGCAGTTGGAGGGGTCCCAGGGGGGCTCCCCCCCAGTACAGGTGGAGTCCCAAGGGGCTGGTGTGGTCGCGGAGGGGTCTGGGTGGGGGAGTTTGGTGGGGGTGGTACCCCCCTCTGCTGTGGTCCCGGGGGGGGGGGAGCCTGTAGTCAGGCCAAAGGTGGTGGGTCAGGGTGGTCAGGGTATATCAGCGGGGGTGGGTGCAACACCACCGGCAGGGATGGGGGCCCCCCCGTCCCCCCCCACTTCTGGGGGTGCTGAGGGGGGTGCCCCACTTCCGGAGAACATCTTTCGGGGGTCTCCGGAGGCCAACTTATTGTCTGCCCTAAAGGGGGGTCGCTCTTTCGCCCAGGTGTTGGGCTCTCGTGCCCCTCTGGACCACCTGTACAGCCGGTTTGGCGCCCAGAATTTCCGCGCCCCCCCTGCTGACCAGGAGAGGACGCAGGGGTCGGCGTGGACGAGGGGTACAGGTGGTCCAGAGAGGAGGCGTAGGAATGTTGTCCAGCTTCGGTACGAGGGTCCGGACCCCTGCCCCGCTCGAGGTGAGGTGGTGGGCCTGGTACTCTCCTTGGGTTTTGGGGTGGATGACCTTTTTGCTGTCATCCATCCCACCAACACACGGGAGTTTGATATAAGTTTTGTCACTCCCGTGTGTATGGAACGCTTTATCACCGGCTTTGGGTTGGTGAGGGGCGTTGACCCTTGGAAGAGGTACAGGCTCATTCCCATCTCCAGGCAGGAGGAGGTTAAGAACATCACCATCCTGGTGAGGAATGAGTCGCTCCCTCCGGAGGACATTGCCACCTGGCTCGGGAGGTACGGGCAGTTGCAGACCCCCCTGAGGAAGAACCTTGATGAGCGCGGGGTCTGGACCGGGGCTTGGTTGACCAGGATCCGGCTCAAGAGGGAGGGCAACAGTGTTGCCCACCTCCCTGGCAGCGCCTTTCTAGGCAGAGACCGGATCCTGGCGTTCTACCCGGGACAGCCCCGTCGTTGCTTCAAGTGCGGCAGCCCGACCCACATGAGCTCGGACTGCACGGTGGTCAGATGTGGCCGGTGCCACGAGTTTGGCCACCAGTCCGAGTCATGTGGGAAGATATGCTGCAACTTGTGTGGTGAGATGGGGCACCCATTTAGCAGGTGTCCCAAAGCATATCGGGGTTCTTCCTCAGGGGGGGGACCTCCCGGGCCGGGAGCGGCCGAAGCCCCCCCGGCGAGTGATGGCCGGGGGGGTGGGGATCCTGGAGCCCCTAGTACTACTCCGGAGGGACCAACAGGCCCATTGCCTCAAAGAAGGCGGAGCAGGCGTGGGCGTGGGGCTCCCCCCCCGGGGGACACGGGCTCGGTTGGCCAGGAGGCTCCCGATCCTCCGGAGGGCGGAGCCGGTGGGGAGGAGTCGGGGAGGCCTGGGGGTCCCGGGCCTGAGGGTCCGGGGCCAGGGCCTTCCCCTCCTAATGTTGCAGGGCCGATCCCCATCCCCCTTCCCTCTCCCCCTCCTCACCATTGCCCCTCCCCTCCACCTGGCCCTCCATCTGTTTCCCCATGCCCTCCTCCCTCATCTTCCCCCCTCGTACCCCCCCCCCCTCGTCCCCCCCCCTCCCAAGTCCCGTCCCCCCCCTCCCCCTTCTTCTTCCCGTCCAGCTAAGTCTGGTCCCCCCCCTGTCCTCTCCCCTGTCTCTGGCCCCCCTCCTGCCTCTTCCATTCCCCCCCCTTCTGGACCCAGAGTCTCCTCTGGCCCTGTGGCCATGGAGATGGAAGCTGCTCGAGCCTCATCCAAGAGGGAAATCTCGAGCAGCGGGTCCGAGGAGGGGGGTGGTGTAGTCATCTCGGAGAGGTGGCAGGAGTGGGAGCAGGTGAGACGCAAAAAGAAGAAGGGGAAGGCTGCCAGATCTGGGGGCGGGAAGTCCCCAGTGAAGGGTGGGGTTCCCCCAGGGGCACGAAGTGGGGTGTCCCTGGGGAACCCGTTTGGTATCTTCTCCTCCTCCTCGGGCTCAGAGGAGGAGGAAGTGTAGATATGTAAATATGTTTTTGTGTTTGTAGTATGAAGGAGAACATGACCACTTTCAATCATTCTGATGGCGGTACCCTCTCCAATACGGCTTGCGACCATTAATGTCGCAAGTATTCGTTCTGCGGGAGCTCGTTTTATGGCCTTCGATTTTCTCAGCCGTGTTGAAGCTGACATTTTGTTTTTGCAGGAGACCTGGCTGGCATCTGTGGCAGAGATGCATCTAGCAAAGAGGGAGTGGAGATGTGGGCCCTCCCTCTGGTCTCTTGCGGCCGAGCCCTGCAGTGGGGTTGCGGTCCTTTTTAAGACTGGTCCGGTGGCTTGCCGGCGAGTGATTGAAGTGGAGATCGGTAGATGTCTGGTGGTGGACGCTGTCGTGAGGGGGCAATTCCTCCGGCTCATAAATTTTTATGGGCCTCAAACTAGGAGGGAGAGGAGGAGCCTCCTTACGGCGGTTAAGCCTTATCTTTTTACGTCCCAGCAGGTGATTTTTGGTGGCGATTTCAATATGATCACTAGGCCCAAAGACCGGGCAGGTGCCGCCAACCCTCTGGGATATGATAGTATTTTTTTGAATAACGTAGTGAGGGAGGCCAGGTTGGTGGATGTGCACGTTCGTCACCTCCCCAACCTCACTGGTTTCACATTTTCCCGAGGTAGTAGTAAGAGTAGATTAGATAGGTTTTTTTTAAAGGAGGACTCTGTCTGCTCGGCTCCTGAGCTGCAGTCGGTAGAGTTCTCCGATCACTGTATGGTATCTGTGGCCCTGAATGTCGCTGACACTCCTCAGAAAGGGAGGGGTTTGTGGCGCCTGAATGGGTCGCTACTGGAGGATCCTGAGGTTAGGGAAGCCTATGAGGTTTTCTTCCTGGGCCAGACCTCGCTCCTTGAGGGCAACTGCTCCCGCCTTGAGTGGTGGGAAGTAGTTAAAAAGAGGTCTGGCGACTTTTTCCGGGAAATCTCTGGGTACAGGGCAGCTTCCAAGTACCAGGCTTACCAGAGACTACGCAGGCAGCTTGACCGCCTGGTGTCCTCTGGGGGCTCTCAGGAACAGATATCCGGTCTGAAGGCGCAGATGAAGGAGTGTCAGTACGACCGTCTCGCCTCCCTGGTTTTTGAGAGGGATTATGGGAAGTTTATCTCTCCTGATCCCTACAGGAGCTGTGGTGAGGTGGCGAGGTCGAAGGTCGTACATGGCCTGAAGGATGCCTCAGGATCTCTGGTCCGGTCCAGATCGGGGATCCTGGGTGTCGTCAGAGACCACTTTTCGGACCTCCTGAAGAAGCGGCCTCTAGACATGGAGAAAGGTCAGGGAATTCCTTGATGAGACCCCGCTGGAAGTGGGGTCTGACCTTCCTGACTCTCTGACAGAAGAGATCTCGGTAGCTGAAGTTGAGCAGGCTATTAGCTCTTTAGCTTCTAAAAAGTCACCTGGGCCCGATGGGCTCACGGCCGAGTTCTACAAAACCTTTAAGAGCCTCTTGGCTCCTCATCTGAGGGACGTGTTTAGTGAATGTTTGGCCTATGGCCTGCTGCCTCCCTCAATGAGAAGGTCAGCTCTGATCCTACTGTCAAAGGGGAAAGATCCGTCTGTGGTGGAGAATTGGCGTCCGATCGCCCTTCTTACCACAGATAGGAAGATACTGGCAAAGATCTTGTTTACACGTCTGTCTGCTTTGGCGGGCAGGATGCTGTCTCCCTCTCAGCACTGCACAATTCCTGGCCGGGGCACTTTTAGTGCCGTCCTGAGCGTCCGGGAGGCTGTGGAAAGGTGCAGGGCTGATGGCAGCGAGCGGTATCTGCTTGCATTGGATCAGGCTAAGGCGTTTGATCGGGTGAACCACGAGTACCTTTGGCTGCTTCTGAGGAGATACGGTCTGCCTGATCAATTCGTTGATTGGCTGCAGGTATTGTATAGGGGAGCTGAGAGCTTCCCTCTTGTCAACGGTTGGGTGGGCCGGGCCTTTGCCGTGGACTCTGGCGTCCGGCAGGGGTGCCCGCTGAGCCCCCTCCTGTACATCTTTGCGGTCGACCCCTTCGTAAGGAGGCTAGACTGCGGGCGTCTGGGGGGGGTTCCGGTGGGACCTGTCGGGGGTCCGGTTTCGGCGGTGAGGGTTGTGGCCTATGCGGACGACGTCTCGGTGGTGGTATCTGGTCGTGAGGAGGCCCATTATGTGGAGTCCCAGATCGGGTGCTACTCTGAGGCGTCAGGCTCGCTGGTCAATTGGGACAAGAGTGAAGTTTTCTGGTTGGGGAAGGAGGGGGAGCAGTTCCCCCTTCCGGACGTGTTCCCCACGCCCGTACCAGAGATTCGAGTTCTTGGCATTCATTTCGGCCCGGGTGATTATCCCAAGCTAAACTGGGAGCGCAGGCTGGTGAGTGCCACTCGGAAGGTGAAGGCCTGGAAAGGTTGGAAACTTTCCCTGAGGGAAAGGGTAAGCTTGGTCAAGACGTACTTATTGCCTGAGTTTCTCTTTGTAAGCTATGTGTGTCTTTTGCCAGCATCTCTCTATGCTCGGGTCTATGGTCTGTTCTTCCTGCTGTTGTGGGGAAGCAGACTGAACCTGATCAAGAGGGAGGTCACATACCGCCAGCGACGGCAAGGTGGGTTGGACATGGTCAACCCGGTGGTGTTCTTTGTCACCATCTTTGTTAAATACAATTTGCAGTCCATATTTGTGGACGAGCCTTCCTGGTGGGAGTGTTCATGCAAGGACTGGCTCTTGCTGTTCTTGAGGCAGTGGGGGGAGGGGGGGAGGCCCGGCGATCTGAGGAGATCGCATGGGTATCTCCCTTCCTATGTCCCCCTGGCATTAAAGGTACTGAGGCAGTGGCGGATAACTGCCCTGGAGGTGGGCTCTTTGGGTCGGCGGGAGCTGTACCTGAGGGTCATGGCCTCGGACATTTTGAAGCCCCTGTCTTTGAGGGACTGCCCTGAGAGGGTCCTCACGGAGGGGCTAGCCCTCTTGAATTCTTCTAGAATTCCAAGTAAGTTTTGGGATCTCGCATGGAGGTCGTTCCATGGACGACTCTATGTCCGTGCGAATCTCAAATACAGGAACCTGGGGGACAGGGACTGCCCCCGTCAGGAATGTGGTGGGACATTGGAGACCATGGACCATTTTCTGGTCCAATGTCCCTTCAACATGGAGGTTCTTACGAAGGTAGGGGGTGCCATTGGCTACCCCCGCCTTCCGGCCCTGACCTATGCTGAGCGAGTGTATGGTGATTTTGGGGTCCGCAGGGGATTTGAGTTATCGTCACTTTATTTAGTCAGCCTAGTTGTGCTTTATTACACTTGGCACGCTCGGTGTTTGGTGTCCACTAGGGACAAAATCCTGCCTGTGCATGAGGTGGTGGGCGGTATCTTTCGGGAGTTGGTGAAGGTGCGGGATCTGGAAAGGAGCAGGGTCGGGCCTGAGAGGTGTGCCCATTTATGGAGGGGGTTCCTCTTCCAGCCCCCTTAGGTCACGGCTCTGCCCCTCTCCATGGGTAGGGGCATCTATCCTTTTTCACCCCCTTAGATTTTGTTTATGGTATTTTTTTTGAAATAAGGCTACAGACATGTCTGACTATCATGTTCTTGCTCATACGTGGGTTGTAGGTATTTGTTGTTGTGATGGTGGGGTGTGTTGTGGGTTGGCGATGATCTGGACAGTAGTGGTTTCTATGGACTTTAATATCTCCCTACTGTACCAGTGAGCCGTTTTAAGTGTTTTTTTTTTTTTTTTTTGGCAATGATCTGGGCAAGCTTTTCTGATGGACTATAAAGACTTTCTCTTGTACCAGTGAGCCTGTTGTAAATACCTGTTCTGGTGCTATTTTTTTTTTTTTTTTTCTTTATAGTTATTTCTTGGTGGGTGGAGGTCGGTGATTTGATGGTTTGTGTTTTGTTGTTTGTTTTTGTGTTATTTGGTTTATTTAGTTATTTTGTTTATTTTATATATTTGTTAACCTTTTGGTCGTAGTTTTATAAATAAAAAATTACCCCTCCTCGGTCTCAGTGCAGCTCCTCCCACTGGCAGTAGTTCCGGCTCCTCCCACAGAGCTCATTCTGCTTCTTGCTGGAGAGGAGAGAAGACCTGTCTTCCAGAGCTCCTGTGTTCCAGCCTACCAGGACCAGCCTCCAGCCCCCAGCCCCCTGCCCCGGAAGAGGGGTGGGATGGCCTCCCTCAGCCCCGGAGGTGGACCGGCTTCCGGCCTCCGGAGGAGTCAACAGCACCTGCCCTCCAGCCAGACCACCGCCACCACCATCAGCAGGGAGGACCGTCTCTTCCTGGAGACCCAGGAGGGTCTCTCAGACTGGACAGCCCCTCAGCCAGGTGAGAATGAGGCAAGAACCAGTAAAATCAAATCCCTGCTGGTGAGGATATCTCAGGCCTGCGTGGAAAAGATGACTACTCTCGCAGGCCTGAGGGAAAAGAGGGACTGCTCCAGTGATCTGAATTCAAGGGGGCCATCACCACCCTAGGACTAGAAGTAAAAGAAATATGGGAATACAACGTGGGGCTGGAGAGATGAACTTCCTAGAGGAGCTCCGGAGACCCTCCAGCATCTAAGAAGGGGTCCCAACCCCCCAAACAGCCAGGAGAGTCAGGGGAGCCTGGGTGCAGTGCGAGTGCCGGTGGTGCAGGGCCCAGTATGGCCATGGGGAGGGTTCCCGGGAGCCGATCCCTCGGTCCGTGGAAGGGACTGGGGGGTTGGCGAAGTCTCCAGTGATCCAGGAGGTCGCCGGGCCCAGGTGCCGCCGGCGGTGGGTCAGCAACCCAGATGGTCGCACTGCCACAGCTGAAGCCCGCCATGTGTCGGCTTCCATGACCCCTCAGCTTGCAGTGGAGCGGGAGGATCTGGCCATGGAAAGGCCAGGGACTGCTCCTGCGGCTGCTATGTCATCGTGGTGGAGGCATTGTGCTGCGGTCATCTGGAGGTAAACAGCTTGTGTGCAGTGTGGCCAAGATGGCGCCGGCTGTTGGGGGTGGAGTAGACCGGGACCCGGAAGTGACCGCCCAAGAACCGGAAGTGCCCCAGCCGGAACCGGAAGTGCCCCAGCCGGAACCGGAAGTGCCCCAGCCGGAACCGGAAGTGACCCCGAAACCGGAAGTGACCCCGAAACCGGAAGTGCCCGTCCCGCGACCGGAAGTGCCCCCCCGCGAGTTTGCGGTGGTCGGTGGGGGCTCAGGGGACCTGGGGGATGAGAGGCCGGGGGTGCAGGGGTGCCCAGCCCCGGACGCTGCAGCAGGCACCTCCAGGCACCCCCGGCAGGAGATGGACAGAGACGGTGAGGACGGTAAATTGGACGGTAAGCTGCCACCCCCCCAGGTCCCCATGGACACTGCCACAGGCCCCGAGGGGCTCCCTGCAGCACAGGCGGGGTGGGGGGAAAGTCAGGTGGGACCCCTCCCAGTGGACTGTATAGCATATGATTATATCCGGCAGTTGGAGGGGTCCCAGGGGGGCTCCCCCCCAGTACAGGTGGAGTCCCAAGGGGCTGGTGTGGTCGCGGAGGGGTCTGGGTGGGGGAGTTTGGTGGGGGTGGTACCCCCCTCTGCTGTGGTCCCGGGGGGGGGGAGCCTGTAGTCAGGCCAAAGGTGGTGGGTCAGGGTGGTCAGGGTATATCAGCGGGGGTGGGTGCAACACCACCGGCAGGGATGGGGGCCCCCCCGTCCCCCCCCACTTCTGGGGGTGCTGAGGGGGGTGCCCCACTTCCGGAGAACATCTTTCGGGGGTCTCCGGAGGCCAACTTATTGTCTGCCCTAAAGGGGGGTCGCTCTTTCGCCCAGGTGTTGGGCTCTCGTGCCCCTCTGGACCACCTGTACAGCCGGTTTGGCGCCCAGAATTTCCGCGCCCCCCCTGCTGACCAGGAGAGGACGCAGGGGTCGGCGTGGACGAGGGGTACAGGTGGTCCAGAGAGGAGGCGTAGGAATGTTGTCCAGCTTCGGTACGAGGGTCCGGACCCCTGCCCCGCTCGAGGTGAGGTGGTGGGCCTGGTACTCTCCTTGGGTTTTGGGGTGGATGACCTTTTTGCTGTCATCCATCCCACCAACACACGGGAGTTTGATATAAGTTTTGTCACTCCCGTGTGTATGGAACGCTTTATCACCGGCTTTGGGTTGGTGAGGGGCGTTGACCCTTGGAAGAGGTACAGGCTCATTCCCATCTCCAGGCAGGAGGAGGTTAAGAACATCACCATCCTGGTGAGGAATGAGTCGCTCCCTCCGGAGGACATTGCCACCTGGCTCGGGAGGTACGGGCAGTTGCAGACCCCCCTGAGGAAGAACCTTGATGAGCGCGGGGTCTGGACCGGGGCTTGGTTGACCAGGATCCGGCTCAAGAGGGAGGGCAACAGTGTTGCCCACCTCCCTGGCAGCGCCTTTCTAGGCAGAGACCGGATCCTGGCGTTCTACCCGGGACAGCCCCGTCGTTGCTTCAAGTGCGGCAGCCCGACCCACATGAGCTCGGACTGCACGGTGGTCAGATGTGGCCGGTGCCACGAGTTTGGCCACCAGTCCGAGTCATGTGGGAAGATATGCTGCAACTTGTGTGGTGAGATGGGGCACCCATTTAGCAGGTGTCCCAAAGCATATCGGGGTTCTTCCTCAGGGGGGGGACCTCCCGGGCCGGGAGCGGCCGAAGCCCCCCCGGCGAGTGATGGCCGGGGGGGTGGGGATCCTGGAGCCCCTAGTACTACTCCGGAGGGACCAACAGGCCCATTGCCTCAAAGAAGGCGGAGCAGGCGTGGGCGTGGGGCTCCCCCCCCGGGGGACACGGGCTCGGTTGGCCAGGAGGCTCCCGATCCTCCGGAGGGCGGAGCCGGTGGGGAGGAGTCGGGGAGGCCTGGGGGTCCCGGGCCTGAGGGTCCGGGGCCAGGGCCTTCCCCTCCTAATGTTGCAGGGCCGATCCCCATCCCCCTTCCCTCTCCCCCTCCTCACCATTGCCCCTCCCCTCCACCTGGCCCTCCATCTGTTTCCCCATGCCCTCCTCCCTCATCTTCCCCTCCTCGTACCCCCCCCCCTCGTCCCCCCCCTCCCAAGTCCCGTCCCCCCCCTCCCCCTTCTTCTTCCCGTCCAGCTAAGTCTGGTCCCCCCCCTGTCCTCTCCCCTGTCTCTGGCCCCCCTCCTGCCTCTTCCATTCCCCCCCCTTCTGGACCCAGAGTCTCCTCTGGCCCTGTGGCCATGGAGATGGAAGCTGCTCGAGCCTCATCCAAGAGGGAAATCTCGAGCAGCGGGTCCGAGGAGGGGGGTGGTGTAGTCATCTCGGAGAGGTGGCAGGAGTGGGAGCAGGTGAGACGCAAAAAGAAGAAGGGGAAGGCTGCCAGATCTGGGGGCGGGAAGTCCCCAGTGAAGGGTGGGGTTCCCCCAGGGGCACGAAGTGGGGTGTCCCTGGGGAACCCGTTTGGTATCTTCTCCTCCTCCTCGGGCTCAGAGGAGGAGGAAGTGTAGATATGTAAATATGTTTTTGTGTTTGTAGTATGAAGGAGAACATGACCACTTTCAATCATTCTGATGGCGGTACCCTCTCCAATACGGCTTGCGACCATTAATGTCGCAAGTATTCGTTCTGCGGGAGCTCGTTTTATGGCCTTCGATTTTCTCAGCCGTGTTGAAGCTGACATTTTGTTTTTGCAGGAGACCTGGCTGGCATCTGTGGCAGAGATGCATCTAGCAAAGAGGGAGTGGAGATGTGGGCCCTCCCTCTGGTCTCTTGCGGCCGAGCCCTGCAGTGGGGTTGCGGTCCTTTTTAAGACTGGTCCGGTGGCTTGCCGGCGAGTGATTGAAGTGGAGATCGGTAGATGTCTGGTGGTGGACGCTGTCGTGAGGGGGCAATTCCTCCGGCTCATAAATTTTTATGGGCCTCAAACTAGGAGGGAGAGGAGGAGCCTCCTTACGGCGGTTAAGCCTTATCTTTTTACGTCCCAGCAGGTGATTTTTGGTGGCGATTTCAATATGATCACTAGGCCCAAAGACCGGGCAGGTGCCGCCAACCCTCTGGGATATGATAGTATTTTTTTGAATAACGTAGTGAGGGAGGCCAGGTTGGTGGATGTGCACGTTCGTCACCTCCCCAACCTCACTGGTTTCACATTTTCCCGAGGTAGTAGTAAGAGTAGATTAGATAGGTTTTTTTTAAAGGAGGACTCTGTCTGCTCGGCTCCTGAGCTGCAGTCGGTAGAGTTCTCCGATCACTGTATGGTATCTGTGGCCCTGAATGTCGCTGACACTCCTCAGAAAGGGAGGGGTTTGTGGCGCCTGAATGGGTCGCTACTGGAGGATCCTGAGGTTAGGGAAGCCTATGAGGTTTTCTTCCTGGGCCAGACCTCGCTCCTTGAGGGCAACTGCTCCCGCCTTGAGTGGTGGGAAGTAGTTAAAAAGAGGTCTGGCGACTTTTTCCGGGAAATCTCTGGGTACAGGGCAGCTTCCAAGTACCAGGCTTACCAGAGACTACGCAGGCAGCTTGACCGCCTGGTGTCCTCTGGGGGCTCTCAGGAACAGATATCCGGTCTGAAGGCGCAGATGAAGGAGTGTCAGTACGACCGTCTCGCCTCCCTGGTTTTTGAGAGGGATTATGGGAAGTTTATCTCTCCTGATCCCTACAGGAGCTGTGGTGAGGTGGCGAGGTCGAAGGTCGTACATGGCCTGAAGGATGCCTCAGGATCTCTGGTCCGGTCCAGATCGGGGATCCTGGGTGTCGTCAGAGACCACTTTTCGGACCTCCTGAAGAAGCGGCCTCTAGACATGGAGAAAGTCAGGGAATTCCTTGATGAGACCCCGCTGGAAGTGGGGTCTGACCTTCCTGACTCTCTGACAGAAGAGATCTCGGTAGCTGAAGTTGAGCAGGCTATTAGCTCTTTAGCTTCTAAAAAGTCACCTGGGCCCGATGGGCTCACGGCCGAGTTCTACAAAACCTTTAAGAGCCTCTTGGCTCCTCATCTGAGGGACGTGTTTAGTGAATGTTTGGCCTATGGCCTGCTGCCTCCCTCAATGAGAAGGTCAGCTCTGATCCTACTGTCAAAGGGGAAAGATCCGTCTGTGGTGGAGAATTGGCGTCCGATCGCCCTTCTTACCACAGATAGGAAGATACTGGCAAAGATCTTGTTTACACGTCTGTCTGCTTTGGCGGGCAGGATGCTGTCTCCCTCTCAGCACTGCACAATTCCTGGCCGGGGCACTTTTAGTGCCGTCCTGAGCGTCCGGGAGGCTGTGGAAAGGTGCAGGGCTGATGGCAGCGAGCGGTATCTGCTTGCATTGGATCAGGCTAAGGCGTTTGATCGGGTGAACCACGAGTACCTTTGGCTGCTTCTGAGGAGATACGGTCTGCCTGATCAATTCGTTGATTGGCTGCAGGTATTGTATAGGGGAGCTGAGAGCTTCCCTCTTGTCAACGGTTGGGTGGGCCGGGCCTTTGCCGTGGACTCTGGCGTCCGGCAGGGGTGCCCGCTGAGCCCCCTCCTGTACATCTTTGCGGTCGACCCCTTCGTAAGGAGGCTAGACTGCGGGCGTCTGGGGGGGGTTCCGGTGGGACCTGTCGGGGGTCCGGTTTCGGCGGTGAGGGTTGTGGCCTATGCGGACGACGTCTCGGTGGTGGTATCTGGTCGTGAGGAGGCCCATTATGTGGAGTCCCAGATCGGGTGCTACTCTGAGGCGTCAGGCTCGCTGGTCAATTGGGACAAGAGTGAAGTTTTCTGGTTGGGGAAGGAGGGGGAGCAGTTCCCCCTTCCGGACGTGTTCCCCACGCCCGTACCAGAGATTCGAGTTCTTGGCATTCATTTCGGCCCGGGTGATTATCCCAAGCTAAACTGGGAGCGCAGGCTGGTGAGTGCCACTCGGAAGGTGAAGGCCTGGAAAGGTTGGAAACTTTCCCTGAGGGAAAGGGTAAGCTTGGTCAAGACGTACTTATTGCCTGAGTTTCTCTTTGTAAGCTATGTGTGTCTTTTGCCAGCATCTCTCTATGCTCGGGTCTATGGTCTGTTCTTCCTGCTGTTGTGGGGAAGCAGACTGAACCTGATCAAGAGGGAGGTCACATACCGCCAGCGACGGCAAGGTGGGTTGGACATGGTCAACCCGGTGGTGTTCTTTGTCACCATCTTTGTTAAATACAATTTGCAGTCCATATTTGTGGACGAGCCTTCCTGGTGGGAGTGTTCATGCAAGGACTGGCTCTTGCTGTTCTTGAGGCAGTGGGGGGAGGGGGGGAGGCCCGGCGATCTGAGGAGATCGCATGGGTATCTCCCTTCCTATGTCCCCCTGGCATTAAAGGTACTGAGGCAGTGGCGGATAACTGCCCTGGAGGTGGGCTCTTTGGGTCGGCGGGAGCTGTACCTGAGGGTCATGGCCTCGGACATTTTGAAGCCCCTGTCTTTGAGGGACTGCCCTGAGAGGGTCCTCACGGAGGGGCTAGCCCTCTTGAATTCTTCTAGAATTCCAAGTAAGTTTTGGGATCTCGCATGGAGGTCGTTCCATGGACGACTCTATGTCCGTGCGAATCTCAAATACAGGAACCTGGGGGACAGGGACTGCCCCCGTCAGGAATGTGGTGGGACATTGGAGACCATGGACCATTTTCTGGTCCAATGTCCCTTCAACATGGAGGTTCTTACGAAGGTAGGGGGTGCCATTGGCTACCCCCGCCTTCCGGCCCTGACCTATGCTGAGCGAGTGTATGGTGATTTTGGGGTCCGCAGGGGATTTGAGTTATCGTCACTTTATTTAGTCAGCCTAGTTGTGCTTTATTACACTTGGCACGCTCGGTGTTTGGTGTCCACTAGGGACAAAATCCTGCCTGTGCATGAGGTGGTGGGCGGTATCTTTCGGGAGTTGGTGAAGGTGCGGGATCTGGAAAGGAGCAGGGTTGGGCCTGAGAGGTGTGCCCATTTATGGAGGGGGTTCCTCTTCCAGCCCCCTTAGGTCACGGCTCTGCCCCTCTCCATGGGTAGGGGCATCTATCCTTTTTCACCCCCTTAGATTTTGTTTATGGTATTTTTTTTGAAATAAGGCTACAGACATGTCTGACTATCATGTTCTTGCTCATACGTGGGTTGTAGGTATTTGTTGTTGTGATGGTGGGGTGTGTTGTGGGTTGGCGATGATCTGGACAGTAGTGGTTTCTATGGACTTTAATATCTCCCTACTGTACCAGTGAGCCGTTTTAAGTGTTTTTTTTTTTTTTTTTTTTTGGCAATGATCTGGGCAAGCTTTTCTGATGGACTATAAAGACTTTCTCTTGTACCAGTGAGCCTGTTGTAAATACCTGTTCTGGTGCTATTTTTTTTTTTTTTTTTTTTTTCTTTATAGTTATTTCTTGGTGGGTGGAGGTCGGTGATTTGATGGTTTGTGTTTTGTTGTTTGTTTTTGTGTTATTTGGTTTATTTAGTTATTTTGTTTATTTTATATATTTGTTAACCTTTTGGTCGTAGTTTTATAAATAAAAAATTACCCCTCCTCGGTCTTCGCCTTCCGCCGGGGGGGTACACCTACCCCCCCCCCGGTCTTCGCCGCCGCCTTCCGCCGGGGAGAGAGACACCCACCGATGCTCTCCGCCATGTTCGGCCAGGCCCCCTACCCCAAACAAAGCTCTTTTACATCCGGGGGGGGCCGGCGGAAATGGCGGAGAACAACGGGGGCGTCGCCACTCCTCGGTCTTCTAGCCGTCTTCTGCCGGGGGGGGAAACACCCACCCATGCTCTCCGCCATGCTCGACTGTGCCCCCACCCCAAAATGAAGCTCTTTTACATCCGGGGGGGGCCGGCCGAAAACAGCGGAGAACAACGGGGGTGTCGCCCCACCTCGGGCTCCTCCGCTTCTGCCTGGCTCCTCCCAGGGCTTCTTTCGCCGTCTTCCGCCGGAGGGCGCCACTCTCCGGGCTTCTCGACGTTGTCTTCCGCCGCGGGGGCCAGGCCTTCTTCTTTGCCGCCCCCTTCGATTTTTTCGGCCTGGACGGGGGTCGCACATCCCATCCAGGACTTGGACGTGGCGGGCTTCTCGTCGCCGTCTTCTGCCGCTGCCCCCTTCACCACGAAGCTCCGTGCTTGTTTGATGAGGGCAGCGGGCTTCCGTCGTCTTCTCCGGGGCGAGGGTCGTACATCCCACCCCGGATTTCGTCGCCGTCTTCTGCCGCTGCCCCCTTCACCACGAAGCTCCGTGCTTGTTTGATGAGGGCAGCGGGCTTCCGTCGCAGTCTTCCGCCGCGGGGTGACACTCGCGGGCTTCTTCTTCCATTCGATGTTGACACGGCGAGGTCCGGCGCTGAAATGCCTTCTGAGCGGCGGGCAAGGACTTATATTGGCATTGGGCGTGGGCGTGGTTATGCCAACATGTGACCTTAACCCATGTGACAGTGATGTGACGTGACATCACTGTCACATGGGTTAAGGTCACATGTTGGCATAACCACGCCCACAATGCCAATATAAGTCCTTGCCCGCCGCTCAGAAGGCATTTCAGCGCCGGACCTCGCCGTGTCAACATCGAATGGAAGAAGAAGCCCGCGAGTGTCACCCCGCGGCGGAAGACTGCGACGGAAGCCCGCTGCCCTCATCAAACAAGCACGGAGCTTCGTGGTGAAGGGGGCAGCGGCAGAAGACGGCGACGAAATCCGGGGTGGGATGTACGACCCTCGCCCCGGAGAAGACGACGGAAGCCCGCTGCCCTCATCAAACAAGCACGGAGCTTCGTGGTGAAGGGGGCAGCGGCAGAAGACGGCGACGAGAAGCCCGCCACGTCCAAGTCCTGGATGGGATGTGCGACCCCCGTCCAGGCCGAAAAAATCGAAGGGGGCGGCAAAGAAGAAGGCCTGGCCCCCGCGGCGGAAGACAACGTCGAGAAGCCCGGAGAGTGGCGCCCTCCGGCGGAAGACAGCAAAAGAAGCCCTGGCCCCCAGTAGGAGCCAGGCAGAAGCCGGCGACGAAATCCGGGGTGGGATGTACGACCCTCGCCCCGGAGAAGACGACGGAAGCCCGCTGCCCTCATCAAACAAGCACGGAGCTTCGTGGTGAAGGGGGCAGCGGCAGAAGACAGCGACGAGAAGCCCGCCACGTCCAAGTCCTGGATGGGATGTACGACCCCCGTCCAGGCCGAAAAATTCGAAGGGGGCGGCGGCAGAAGACCCTCAAAGTGAAACCACGTTCACCAGGTGAATGGGTAGGGGTACGATGTACCCCATACTCATTCACATAGGGTGGGGGCCCGAAATCTGGGGGCCACCTTATTAAACGGGGCTCCCAGATTCTGATTGGCTCCCGCCCGCATACCCCGACAACCAATGGCTAGGGTTGTCGGGAAGAGGCTCTTGTCCCGATCGACATGGGGACAAGAGTGCTTTGGGGTGGGGGGGCAGCGCCCCCCTCCCCCAAAGCACACACTCCCCCATGTCGAGGGCATGTGGTCTGGTACGGCTCAGGAGGGGGGGGGCCGCTCGCTCGTCCCCACCCCCATTCCTGTCCGGCCAGACTGCATGCCTGGGATGAGGGCTTGGTACGGATCTGGGGGGGAACCCCACGCCGATTTTGGCGTGGGTTAACCCCTCACGTTCCGGACCAAGCCGGAGAGCCTATTGTACCCCTGGGGGGGAAGCCGCGCCGGTTTCACATTTGAAATTTGGCGCGGAGTTCCCCTTCAGTGTCAGCGCAGCCCGAGAACAGCTCGGAGCTTGCCGTGCGCCGCTCCAGGCAGTGCAAACACTGCTACGCCGCCTGGTATTTACCAAGGATTTCCCGGCGTACTGAAGAGGCGCGCGGTGAGCTCCGATTTTTCCCTCTGCGCATGCCCAGTATGCAAGTGAACCTTCCGAGGTTCTAGCGTACTTTGCAAGGGCACGGGGATCGGGTCCCAAAAGTCACTTTCCCTTTCAAATCGGCCCGCCACACAAGTTTAAACACATGTCACTACACTTCCCCTGCATCACCCCCCTCCCTCCCCTCATAAACTCCCGCCCGAATCCCCGATGTTTACATTACTAAATGCCGCACGCCAGCTCTGTACTGGCGTGCTGTGCGCCCTCTTCTGGGCGCATTAGGCACTTTAGTAAATGAGGAAACACGCTGCACTGGCAGCGTGTTTCTTTTGTAAATGTCAAAAACAGGTTTACTCCTGCTTGTGCACCATGAGTCTTGGCGCCACAGGCTTGGTAAATCAGCCCAACTCATGGTGCACAAGCAGGAGTAAACCTGTTTTTGACATTTACCAAAGAAACACGCTGCCAGTGCAGCGTGTTTCCTCATTTACTAAAGTGCCTAATGCGCCCAGAAGAGGGCGCACAGCACGCCAGTACAGAGCTGGCGTGCGGCATTTAGTAATGTAAACATCGGGGATTCGGGCGGGAGTTTATGAGGGGAGGGAGGGGGGTGATGCAGGGGAAGTGTAGTGACATGTGTTTAAACTTGTGTGGCGGGCCGATTTGAAAGGGAAAGTGACTTTTGGGACCCGATCCCCGTGCCCTTGCAAAGTACGCTAGAACCTCGGAAGGTTCACTTGCATACTGGGCATGCGCAGAGGGAAAAATCGGAGCTCACCGCGCGCCTCTTCAGTACGCCGGGAAATCCTTGGTAAATACCAGGCGGCGTAGCAGTGTTTGCACTGCCTGGAGCGGCGCACGGCAAGCTCCGAGCTGTTCTCGGGCTGCGCTGACACTGAAGGGGAACTCCGCGCCAAATTTCAAATGTGAAACCGGCGCGGCTTCCCCCCCAGGGGTACAATAGGCTCTCCGGCTTGGTCCGGAACGTGAGGGGTTAACCCACGCCAAAATCGGCGTGGGGTTCCCCCCCAGATCCGTACCAAGCCCTCATCCCAGGCATGCAGTCTGGCCGGACAGGAATGGGGGTGGGGACGAGCGAGCGGCCCCCCCCCTCCTGAGCCGTACCAGACCACATGCCCTCGACATGGGGGAGTGTGTGCTTTGGGGGAGGGGGGCGCTGCCCCCCCACCCCAAAGCACTCTTGTCCCCATGTCGATCGGGACAAGAGCCTCTTCCCGACAACCCTAGCCATTGGTTGTCGGGGTATGCGGGCGGGAGCCAATCAGAATCTGGGAGCCCCGTTTAATAAGGTGGCCCCCAGATTTCGGGCCCCCACCCTATGTGAATGAGTATGGGGTACATCGTACCCCTACCCATTCACCTGGTGAACGTTTTCACTTTGAGGGTCTTCTGCCGCCGCCCCCTTCAAATTCTTCTGCCTGGACGGGGGTCGTACATCCCATCCAGGACTTGGACGTGGCGGGCTTCTCGTCGCTGTCTTCTGCCGCTGCCCCCTTCACCACGAAGCTCCGTGCTTGTTTGATGAGGGCAGCGGGCTTCCGTCGTCTTCTCCGGGGCGAGGGTCGTACATCCCACCCCGGATTTCGTCGCCGGCTTCTGCCTGGCTCCTACTAGGGGCCAGGCCTTCTTTTGCTTCTTCCGCCGGAGGGCGCCACTCTCCGGGCTTCTCGACGTTGTCTTCCGCCGCGGGGGCCAGGCCTTCTTCTTTGCCGCCCCCTTCGATTTTTTCGGCCTGGACGGGGGTCGCACATCCCATCCAGGACTTGGACGTGGCGGGCTTCTCGTCGCCGTCTTCTGCCGCTGCCCCCTTCACCACGAAGCTCCGTGCTTGTTTGATGAGGGCAGCGGGCTTCCGTCGTCTTCTCCGGGGCGAGGGTCGTACATCCCACCCCGGATTTCGTCGCCGTCTTCTGCCGCTGCCCCCTTCACCACGAAGCTCCGTGCTTGTTTGATGAGGGCAGCGGGCTTCCGTCGCAGTCTTCCGCCGCGGGGTGACACTCGCGGGCTTCTTCTTCCATTCGATGTTGACACGGCGAGGTCCGGCGCTGAAATGCCTTCTGAGCGGCGGGCAAGGACTTATATTGGCATTGGGCGTGGGCGTGGTTATGCCAACATGTGACCTTAACCCATGTGACAGTGATGTGACGTGACATCACTGTCACATGGGTTAAGGTCACATGTTGGCATAACCACGCCCACGCCCAATGCCAATATAAGTCCTTGCCCGCCGCTCAGAAGGCATTTCAGCGCCGGACCTCGCCGTGTCAACATCGAATGGAAGAAGAAGCCCGCGAGTGTCACCCCGCGGCGGAAGACTGCGACGGAAGCCCGCTGCCCTCATCAAACAAGCACGGAGCTTCGTGGTGAAGGGGGCAGCGGCAGAAGACGGCGACGAAATCCGGGGTGGGATGTACGACCCTCGCCCCGGAGAAGACGACGGAAGCCCGCTGCCCTCATCAAACAAGCACGGAGCTTCGTGGTGAAGGGGGCAGCGGCAGAAGACGGCGACGAGAAGCCCGCCACGTCCAAGTCCTGGATGGGATGTGCGACCCCCGTCCAGGCCGAAAAAATCGAAGGGGGCGGCAAAGAAGAAGGCCTGGCCCCCGCGGCGGAAGACAACGTCGAGAAGCCCGGAGAGTGGCGCCCTCCGGCGGAAGACGGCGAAAGAAGCCCTGGGAGGAGCCAGGCAGAAGCGGAGGAGCCCGAGGTGGGGCGACACCCCCGTTGTTCTCCGCTGTTTTCGGCCGGCCCCCCCCGGATGTAAAAGAGCTTCATTTTGGGGTGGGGGCACAGTCGAGCATGGCGGAGAGCATGGGTGGGTGTTTCCCCCCCCCGGCAGAAGACGGCTAGAAGACCGAGGAGTGGCGACGCCCCCGTTGTTCTCCGCCATTTCCGCCGGCCCCCCCGGATGTAAAAGAGCTTGATTTGGGGTAGGGGGCCTGGCCGAACATGGCGGAGAGCATCGGTGGGTGTCTCTCTCCCCGGCGGAAGGCGGCGGCGAAGACCGGGGGGGGGTAGGTGTACCCCCCCGGCGGAAGGCGAAGACCGAGGAGGGGTAATTTTTTATTTATAAAACTACGACCAAAAGGTTAACAAATATATAAAATAAACAAAATAACTAAATAAACCAAATAACACAAAAACAAACAACAAAACACAAACCATCAAATCACCGACCTCCACCCACCAAGAAATAACTATAAAGAAAAAAAAAAAAAAAAAAAAAAAAAAAATAGCACCAGAACAGGTATTTACAACAGGCTCACTGGTACAAGAGAAAGTCTTTATAGTCCATCAGAAAAGCTTGCCCAGATCATTGCCAAAAAAAAAAAAAAAAAAAAACACTTAAAACGGCTCACTGGTACAGTAGGGAGATATTAAAGTCCATAGAAACCACTACTGTCCAGATCATCGCCAACCCACAACACACCCCACCATCACAACAACAAATACCTACAACCCACGTATGAGCAAGAACATGATAGTCAGACATGTCTGTAGCCTTATTTCAAAAAAAATACCATAAACAAAATCTAAGGGGGTGAAAAAGGATAGATGCCCCTACCCATGGAGAGGGGCAGAGCCGTGACCTAAGGGGGCTGGAAGAGGAACCCCCTCCATAAATGGGCACACCTCTCAGGCCCGACCCTGCTCCTTTCCAGATCCCGCACCTTCACCAACTCCCGAAAGATACCGCCCACCACCTCATGCACAGGCAGGATTTTGTCCCTAGTGGACACCAAACACCGAGCGTGCCAAGTGTAATAAAGCACAACTAGGCTGACTAAATAAAGTGACGATAACTCAAATCCCCTGCGGACCCCAAAATCACCATACACTCGCTCAGCATAGGTCAGGGCCGGAAGGCGGGGGTAGCCAATGGCACCCCCTACCTTCGTAAGAACCTCCATGTTGAAGGGACATTGGACCAGAAAATGGTCCATGGTCTCCAATGTCCCACCACATTCCTGACGGGGGCAGTCCCTGTCCCCCAGGTTCCTGTATTTGAGATTCGCACGGACATAGAGTCGTCCATGGAACGACCTCCATGCGAGATCCCAAAACTTACTTGGAATTCTAGAAGAATTCAAGAGGGCTAGCCCCTCCGTGAGGACCCTCTCAGGGCAGTCCCTCAAAGACAGGGGCTTCAAAATGTCCGAGGCCATGACCCTCAGGTACAGCTCCCGCCGACCCAAAGAGCCCACCTCCAGGGCAGTTATCCGCCACTGCCTCAGTACCTTTAATGCCAGGGGGACATAGGAAGGGAGATACCCATGCGATCTCCTCAGATCGCCGGGCCTCCCCCCCTCCCCCCACTGCCTCAAGAACAGCAAGAGCCAGTCCTTGCATGAACACTCCCACCAGGAAGGCTCGTCCACAAATATGGACTGCAAATTGTATTTAACAAAGATGGTGACAAAGAACACCACCGGGTTGACCATGTCCAACCCACCTTGCCGTCGCTGGCGGTATGTGACCTCCCTCTTGATCAGGTTCAGTCTGCTTCCCCACAACAGCAGGAAGAACAGACCATAGACCCGAGCATAGAGAGATGCTGGCAAAAGACACACATAGCTTACAAAGAGAAACTCAGGCAATAAGTACGTCTTGACCAAGCTTACCCTTTCCCTCAGGGAAAGTTTCCAACCTTTCCAGGCCTTCACCTTCCGAGTGGCACTCACCAGCCTGCGCTCCCAGTTTAGCTTGGGATAATCACCCGGGCCGAAATGAATGCCAAGAACTCGAATCTCTGGTACGGGCGTGGGGAACACGTCCGGAAGGGGGAACTGCTCCCCCTCCTTCCCCAACCAGAAAACTTCACTCTTGTCCCAATTGACCAGCGAGCCTGACGCCTCAGAGTAGCACCCGATCTGGGACTCCACATAATGGGCCTCCTCACGACCAGATACCACCACCGAGACGTCGTCCGCATAGGCCACAACCCTCACCGCCGAAACCGGACCCCCGACAGGTCCCACCGGAACCCCCCCCAGACGCCCGCAGTCTAGCCTCCTTACGAAGGGGTCGACCGCAAAGATGTACAGGAGGGGGCTCAGCGGGCACCCCTGCCGGACGCCAGAGTCCACGGCAAAGGCCCGGCCCACCCAACCGTTGACAAGAGGGAAGCTCTCAGCTCCCCTATACAATACCTGCAGCCAATCAACGAATTGATCAGGCAGACCGTATCTCCTCAGAAGCAGCCAAAGGTACTCGTGGTTCACCCGATCAAACGCCTTAGCCTGATCCAATGCAAGCAGATACCGCTCGCTGCCATCAGCCCTGCACCTTTCCACAGCCTCCCGGACGCTCAGGACGGCACTAAAAGTGCCCCGGCCAGGAATTGTGCAGTGCTGAGAGGGAGACAGCATCCTGCCCGCCAAAGCAGACAGACGTGTAAACAAGATCTTTGCCAGTATCTTCCTATCTGTGGTAAGAAGGGCGATCGGACGCCAATTCTCCACCACAGACGGATCTTTCCCCTTTGACAGTAGGATCAGAGCTGACCTTCTCATTGAGGGAGGCAGCAGGCCATAGGCCAAACATTCACTAAACACGTCCCTCAGATGAGGAGCCAAGAGGCTCTTAAAGGTTTTGTAGAACTCGGCCGTGAGCCCATCGGGCCCAGGTGACTTTTTAGAAGCTAAAGAGCTAATAGCCTGCTCAACTTCAGCTACCGAGATCTCTTCTGTCAGAGAGTCAGGAAGGTCAGACCCCACTTCCAGCGGGGTCTCATCAAGGAATTCCCTGACTTTCTCCATGTCTAGAGGCCGCTTCTTCAGGAGGTCCGAAAAGTGGTCTCTGACGACACCCAGGATCCCCGATCTGGACCGGACCAGAGATCCTGAGGCATCCTTCAGGCCATGTACGACCTTCGACCTCGCCACCTCACCACAGCTCCTGTAGGGATCAGGAGAGATAAACTTCCCATAATCCCTCTCAAAAACCAGGGAGGCGAGACGGTCGTACTGACACTCCTTCATCTGCGCCTTCAGACCGGATATCTGTTCCTGAGAGCCCCCAGAGGACACCAGGCGGTCAAGCTGCCTGCGTAGTCTCTGGTAAGCCTGGTACTTGGAAGCTGCCCTGTACCCAGAGATTTCCCGGAAAAAGTCGCCAGACCTCTTTTTAACTACTTCCCACCACTCAAGGCGGGAGCAGTTGCCCTCAAGGAGCGAGGTCTGGCCCAGGAAGAAAACCTCATAGGCTTCCCTAACCTCAGGATCCTCCAGTAGCGACCCATTCAGGCGCCACAAACCCCTCCCTTTCTGAGGAGTGTCAGCGACATTCAGGGCCACAGATACCATACAGTGATCGGAGAACTCTACCGACTGCAGCTCAGGAGCCGAGCAGACAGAGTCCTCCTTTAAAAAAAACCTATCTAATCTACTCTTACTACTACCTCGGGAAAATGTGAAACCAGTGAGGTTGGGGAGGTGACGAACGTGCACATCCACCAACCTGGCCTCCCTCACTACGTTATTCAAAAAAATACTATCATATCCCAGAGGGTTGGCGGCACCTGCCCGGTCTTTGGGCCTAGTGATCATATTGAAATCGCCACCAAAAATCACCTGCTGGGACGTAAAAAGATAAGGCTTAACCGCCGTAAGGAGGCTCCTCCTCTCCCTCCTAGTTTGAGGCCCATAAAAATTTATGAGCCGGAGGAATTGCCCCCTCACGACAGCGTCCACCACCAGACATCTACCGATCTCCACTTCAATCACTCGCCGGCAAGCCACCGGACCAGTCTTAAAAAGGACCGCAACCCCACTGCAGGGCTCGGCCGCAAGAGACCAGAGGGAGGGCCCACATCTCCACTCCCTCTTTGCTAGATGCATCTCTGCCACAGATGCCAGCCAGGTCTCCTGCAAAAACAAAATGTCAGCTTCAACACGGCTGAGAAAATCGAAGGCCATAAAACGAGCTCCCGCAGAACGAATACTTGCGACATTAATGGTCGCAAGCCGTATTGGAGAGGGTACCGCCATCAGAATGATTGAAAGTGGTCATGTTCTCCTTCATACTACAAACACAAAAACATATTTACATATCTACACTTCCTCCTCCTCTGAGCCCGAGGAGGAGGAGAAGATACCAAACGGGTTCCCCAGGGACACCCCACTTCGTGCCCCTGGGGGAACCCCACCCTTCACTGGGGACTTCCCGCCCCCAGATCTGGCAGCCTTCCCCTTCTTCTTTTTGCGTCTCACCTGCTCCCACTCCTGCCACCTCTCCGAGATGACTACACCACCCCCCTCCTCGGACCCGCTGCTCGAGATTTCCCTCTTGGATGAGGCTCGAGCAGCTTCCATCTCCATGGCCACAGGGCCAGAGGAGACTCTGGGTCCAGAAGGGGGGGGAATGGAAGAGGCAGGAGGGGGGCCAGAGACAGGGGAGAGGACAGGGGGGGACCAGACTTAGCTGGACGGGAAGAAGAAGGGGAAGGGGGGGGACGGGACTTGGGAGGGGGGGGACGAGGGGGGGGGTACGAGGAGGGGAAGATGAGGGAGGAGGGCATGGGGAAACAGATGGAGGGCCAGGTGGAGGGGAGGGGCAATGGTGAGGAGGGGGAGAAGGGAAGGGGGATGGGGATCGGCCCTGCAACATTAGGAGAGGAAGGCCCTGGCCCCGGACCCTCAGGCCCGGGACCCCCAGGCCTCCCCGACTCCTCCCCACCGGCTCCGCCCTCCGGAGGATCGGGAGCCTCCTGGCCAACCGAGCCCGTGTCCCCCGGGGGGGGAGCCCCACGCCCACGCCTGCTCCGCCTTCTTTGAGGCAATGGGCCTGTTGGTCCCTCCGGAGTAGTACTAGGGGCTCCAGGATCCCCACCCCCCCGGCCATCACTCGCCGGGGGGGCTTCGGCCGCTCCCGGCCCGGGAGGTCCCCCCCCTGAGGAAGAACCCCGATATGCTTTGGGACACCTGCTAAATGGGTGCCCCATCTCACCACACAAGTTGCAGCATATCTTCCCACATGACTCGGACTGGTGGCCAAACTCGTGGCACCGGCCACATCTGACCACCGTGCAGTCCGAGCTCATGTGGGTCGGGCTGCCGCACTTGAAGCAACGACGGGGCTGTCCCGGGTAGAACGCCAGGATCCGGTCTCTGCCTAGAAAGGCGCTGCCAGGGAGGTGGGCAACACTGTTGCCCTCCCTCTTGAGCCGGATCCTGGTCAACCAAGCCCCGGTCCAGACCCCGCGCTCATCAAGGTTCTTCCTCAGGGGGGTCTGCAACTGCCCGTACCTCCCGAGCCAGGTGGCAATGTCCTCCGGAGGGAGCGACTCATTCCTCACCAGGATGGTGATGTTCTTAACCTCCTCCTGCCTGGAGATGGGAATGAGCCTGTAACCTCTTCCAAGGGTCAACGCCCCTCACCAACCCAAAGCCGGTGATAAAGCGTTCCATACACACGGGAGTGACAAAACTTATATCAAACTCCCGTGTGTTGGTGGGATGGATGACAGCAAAAAGGTCATCCACCCCAAAACCCAAGGAGAGTACCAGGCCCACCACCTCACCTCGAGCGGGGCAGGGGTCCGGACCCTCGTACCGAAGCTGGACAACATTCCTACGCCTCCTCTCTGGACCACCTGTACCCCTCGTCCACGCCGACCCCTGCGTCCTCTCCTGGTCAGCAGGGGGGGCGCGGAAATTCTGGGCGCCAAACCGGCTGTACAGGTGGTCCAGAGGGGCACGAGAGCCCAACACCTGGGCGAAAGAGCGACCCCCCTTTAGGGCAGACAATAAGTTGGCCTCCGGAGACCCCCGAAAGATGTTCTCCGGAAGTGGGGCACCCCCCTCAGCACCCCCAGAAGTGGGGGGGGACGGGGGGGCCCCCATCCCTGCCGGTGGTGTTGCACCCACCCCCGCTGATATACCCTGACCACCCTGACCCACCACCTTTGGCCTGACTACAGGCTCCCCCCCCCCCGGGACCACAGCAGAGGGGGGTACCACCCCCACCAAACTCCCCCACCCAGACCCCTCCGCGACCACACCAGCCCCTTGGGACTCCACCTGTACTGGGGGGGAGCCCCCCTGGGACCCCTCCAACTGCCGGACATAATCGTATGCTATACAGTCCACTGGGAGGGGTCCCACCTGACTTTCCCCCCACCCCGCCTGTGCTGCAGGGAGCCCCTCGGGGCCTGTGGCAGTGTCCATGGGGACCTGGGGGGGTGGCAGCTTACCGTCCAATTTACCGTCCTCAAAGTCTCTGTCCATCTCCTGCCGGGGGTGCCTGGAGGTGCCTGCTGCAGCGTCCGGGGCTGGGCACCCCTGCACCCCCGGCCTCTCATCCCCCAGGTCCCCTGAGCCCCCACCGACCACCGCAAACTCGCGGGGGGGCACTTCCGGTCGCGGGACGGGCACTTCCGGTTTCGGTATGGTCACTTCCGGTTTCTGGTCACTTCCGGTTCCGGCTGGGGCACTTCCGGTTCCGGCTGGGGCACTTCCGGTTCCGGCTGGGGCACTTCCGGTTCTTGCGGTCACTTCCGGGTCCCGGTCTACTCCACCCCCAACAGCCGGCGCCATCTTGGCCACACTGCACACAAGCTGTTTACCTCCAGATGACCGCAGCACAATGCCTCCACCATGTGTCTGCCTCTCTCCCGATGACATAGCAGCCGCAGGAGCAGTCCCTGGCCTTTCCATGGCCAGATCCTCCCGCTCCACTGCAAGCTGAGGGGTCATGGAAGCCGACACATGGCGGGCTTCAGCTGTGGCAGTGCGACCATCCTGGGGGAGCCTGGGTATGCTGACCTGAAGATGGCGGGGGGGTACCGCCGGCGGCACCTGGGCCCGGCGACCTCCTGGATCACTGGACTCCCTGGACTTCGCCAACCCCCCAGTCCCTTCCACGGACCGAGGGATCGGCTCCCGGGAACCCTCCCCAGGTTTTATGGCCATACTGGGCCCTGCACCACCGGCACTCGCACCCAGCCCCCCCCCCACTGCACCCAGCTCCCCTGACTCTCCTGGCTGTTTGGGGGGTTGGGACCCCTTCTTAGACCGCCCGCTCCTGGCTCCCTTCCCGTTGGCCTGCTGGAGGGTCCTCCGGAGCTCCTCTAGGAAGTTCATCTCTCCAGCCCCACGTTGGCAAAAGCCCCCCAGGTATTCCCATATTTCTTTTACTTCTAGTCCTAGGGTGGTGATGGCCCCCTTGAATTCAGATCTTTTATTACTGGAGCACCTGTCCCTCTTTTCCCTCAGGCCTGCGAGAGTAGTCATCTTTTCCACGCAGGCCTGAGATATCCTCACCAGCAGGGATTTGATTTATCCCGTCCTCCTGGTTCTTGCCTCATTCTCACCTGGCTGGGGGCTGTCCAGTCTGAGAGACCCTCCTGGGTCTCCAGGAAGAGACGGTCCTCCCTGCTGATGGTGGTGGCGGTGGTCTGGCTGGAGGGCAGGTGCTGTTGACTCCTCCGGAAGCCGGTCCACCTCCGGGGCTGAGGGAGGCCATCCCACCCCTCTTCCGGGGCAGGGGGCTGGGGGCTGGAGGCTGGTCCTGGTAGGCTGGAACACAGGAGCTCTGGAAGACAGGTCTTCTCTCCTCTCCAGCAGGAAGCAGAATGAGCTCTGTGGGAGGAGCCGGAACTACTGCCAGTGGGAGGAGCTGCACTGAGACCGAGGAGGGGTAATTTTTTATTTATAAAACTACGACCAAAAGGTTAACAAATATATAAAATAAACAAAATAACTAAATAAACCAAATAACACAAAAACAAACAACAAAACACAAACCATCAAATCACCGACCTCCACCCACCAAGAAATAACTATAAAGAAAAAAAAAAAAAAAAAACAGCACCAGAACAGGTATTTACAACAGGCTCACTGGTACAAGAGAAAGTCTTTATAGTCCATCAGAAAAGCTTGCCCAGATCATTGCCAAAAAAAAAAAAAAAAAACACTTAAAACGGCTCACTGGTACAGTAGGGAGATATTAAAGTCCATAGAAACCACTACTGTCCAGATCATCGCCAACCCACAACACACCCCACCATCACAACAACAAATACCTACAACCCACGTATGAGCAAGAACATGATAGTCAGACATGCCTGTAGCCTTATTTCAAAAAAATACCATAAACAAAATCTAAGGGGGTGAAAAAGGATAGATGCCCCTACCCATGGAGAGGGGCAGAGCCGTGACCTAAGGGGGCTGGAAGAGGAACCCCCTCCATAAATGGGCACACCTCTCAGGCCCGACCCTGCTCCTTTCCAGATCCCGCACCTTCACCAACTCCCGAAAGATACCGCCCACCACCTCATGCACAGGCAGGATTTTGTCCCTAGTGGACACCAAACACCGGGCGTGCCAAGTGTAATAAAGCACAACTAGGCTGACTAAATAAAGTGACGATAACTCAAATCCCCTGCGGACCCCAAAATCACCATACACTCGCTCAGCATAGGTCAGGGCCGGAAGGCGGGGGTAGCCAATGGCACCCCCTACCTTCGTAAGAACCTCCATGTTGAAGGGACATTGGACCAGAAAATGGTCCATGGTCTCCAATGTCCCACCACATTCCTGACGGGGGCAGTCCCTGTCCCCCAGGTTCCTGTATTTGAGATTCGCACGGACATAGAGTCGTCCATGGAACGACCTCCATGCGAGATCCCAAAACTTACTTGGAATTCTAGAAGAATTCAAGAGGGCTAGCCCCTCCGTGAGGACCCTCTCAGGGCAGTCCCTCAAAGACAGGGGCTTCAAAATGTCCGAGGCCATGACCCTCAGGTACAGCTCCCGCCGACCCAAAGAGCCCACCTCCAGGGCAGTTATCCGCCACTGCCTCAGTACCTTTAATGCCAGGGGGACATAGGAAGGGAGATACCCATGCGATCTCCTCAGATCGCCGGGCCTCCCCCCCTCCCCCCACTGCCTCAAGAACAGCAAGAGCCAGTCCTTGCATGAACACTCCCACCAGGAAGGCTCGTCCACAAATATGGACTGCAAATTGTATTTAACAAAGATGGTGACAAAGAACACCACCGGGTTGACCATGTCCAACCCACCTTGCCGTCGCTGGCGGTATGTGACCTCCCTCTTGATCAGGTTCAGTCTGCTTCCCCACAACAGCAGGAAGAACAGACCATAGACCCGAGCATAGAGAGATGCTGGCAAAAGACACACATAGCTTACAAAGAGAAACTCAGGCAATAAGTACGTCTTGACCAAGCTTACCCTTTCCCTCAGGGAAAGTTTCCAACCTTTCCAGGCCTTCACCTTCCGAGTGGCACTCACCAGCCTGCGCTCCCAGTTTAACTTGGGATAATCACCCGGGCCGAAATGAATGCCAAGAACTCGAATCTCTGGTACGGGCGTGGGGAACACGTCCGGAAGGGGGAACTGCTCCCCCTCCTTCCCCAACCAGAAAACTTCACTCTTGTCCCAATTGACCAGCGAGCCTGACGCCTCAGAGTAGCACCCGATCTGGGACTCCACATAATGGGCCTCCTCACGACCAGATACCACCACCGAGACGTCGTCCGCATAGGCCACAACCCTCACCGCCGAAACCGGACCCCCGACAGGTCCCACCGGAACCCCCCCCAGACGCCCGCAGTCTAGCCTCCTTACGAAGGGGTCGACCGCAAAGATGTACAGGAGGGGGCTCAGCGGGCACCCCTGCCGGACGCCAGAGTCCACGGCAAAGGCCCGGCCCACCCAACCGTTGACAAGAGGGAAGCTCTCAGCTCCCCTATACAATACCTGCAGCCAATCAACGAATTGATCAGGCAGACCGTATCTCCTCAGAAGCAGCCAAAGGTACTCGTGGTTCACCCGATCAAACGCCTTAGCCTGATCCAATGCAAGCAGATACCGCTCGCTGCCATCAGCCCTGCACCTTTCCACAGCCTCCCGGACGCTCAGGACGGCACTAAAAGTGCCCCGGCCAGGAATTGTGCAGTGCTGAGAGGGAGACAGCATCCTGCCCGCCAAAGCAGACAGACGTGTAAACAAGATCTTTGCCAGTATCTTCCTATCTGTGGTAAGAAGGGCGATCGGACGCCAATTCTCCACCACAGACGGATCTTTCCCCTTTGACAGTAGGATCAGAGCTGACCTTCTCATTGAGGGAGGCAGCAGGCCATAGGCCAAACATTCACTAAACACGTCCCTCAGATGAGGAGCCAAGAGGCTCTTAAAGGTTTTGTAGAACTCGGCCGGTGAGCCCATCGGGCCCAGGTGACTTTTTAGAAGCTAAAGAGCTAATAGCCTGCTCAACTTCAGCTACCGAGATCTCTTCTGTCAGAGAGTCAGGAAGGTCAGACCCCACTTCCAGCGGGGTCTCATCAAGGAATTCCCTGACCTTCTCCATGTCTAGAGGCCGCTTCTTCAGGAGGTCCGAAAAGTGGTCTCTGACGACACCCAGGATCCCCGATCTGGACCGGACCAGAGATCCCTGAGGCATCCTTCAGGCCATGTACAACCTTCGACCTCGCCACCTCACCACAGCTCCTGTAGGGATCAGGAGAGATAAACTTCCCATAATCCCTCTCAAAAACCAGGGAGGCGAGACGGTCGTACTGACACTCCTTCATCTGCGCCTTCAGACCGGATATCTGTTCCTGAGAGCCCCCAGAGGACACCAGGCGGTCAAGCTGCCTGCGTAGTCTCTGGTAAGCCTGGTACTTGGAAGCTGCCCTGTACCCAGAGATTTCCCGGAAAAAGTCGCCAGACCTCTTTTTAACTACTTCCCACCACTCAAGGCGGGAGCAGTTGCCCTCAAGGAGCGAGGTCTGGCCCAGGAAAAAAACCTCATAGGCTTCCCTAACCTCAGGATCCTCCAGTAGCGACCCATTCAGGCGCCACAAACCCCTCCCTTTCTGAGGAGTGTCAGCGACATTCAGGGCCACAGATACCATACAGTGATCGGAGAACTCTACCGACTGCAGCTCAGGAGCCGAGCAGACAGAGTCCTCCTTTAAAAAAAACCTATCTAATCTACTCTTACTACTACCTCGGGAAAATGTGAAACCAGTGAGGTTGGGGAGGTGACGAACGTGCACATCCACCAACCTGGCCTCCCTCACTACGTTATTCAAAAAAATACTATCATATCCCAGAGGGTTGGCGGCACCTGCCCGGTCTTTGGGCCTAGTGATCATATTGAAATCGCCACCAAAAATCACCTGCTGGGACGTAAAAAGATAAGGCTTAACCGCCGTAAGGAGGCTCCTCCTCTCCCTCCTAGTTTGAGGCCCATAAAAATTTATGAGCCGGAGGAATTGCCCCCTCACGACAGCGTCCACCACCAGACATCTACCGATCTCCACTTCAATCACTCGCCGGCAAGCCACCGGACCAGTCTTAAAAAGGACCGCAACCCCACTGCAGGGCTCGGCCGCAAGAGACCAGAGGGAGGGCCCACATCTCCACTCCCTCTTTGCTAGATGCATCTCTGCCACAGATGCCAGCCAGGTCTCCTGCAAAAACAAAATGTCAGCTTCAACACGGCTGAGAAAATCGAAGGCCATAAAACGAGCTCCTGCAGAACGAATACTTGCGACATTAATGGTCGCAAGCCGTATTGGAGAGGGTACCGCCATCAGAATGATTGAAAGTGGTCATGTTCTCCTTCATACTACAAACACAAAAACATATTTACATATCTACACTTCCTCCTCCTCTGAGCCTGAGGAGGAGAGAAGATACCAAAGGGTTCCCCAGGGACACCCCACTTCGTGCCCCTGGGGGAACCCCACCCTTCACTGGGGACTTCCCGCCCCCAGATCTGGCAGCCTTCCCCTTCTTCTTTTTGCGTCTCACCTGCTCCCACTCCTGCCACCTCTCCGAGATGACTACACCACCCCCCTCCTCGGACCCGCTGCTCGAGATTTCCCTCTTGGATGAGGCTCGAGCAGCTTCCATCTCCATGGCCACAGGGCCAGAGGAGACTCTGGGTCCAGAAGGGGGGGGAATGGAAGAGGCAGGAGGGGGGCCAGAGACAGGGGAGAGGACAGGGGGGGGACCAGACTTAGCTGGACGGGAAGAAGAAGGGGGAGGGGGGGGACGGGACTTGGGAGGGGGGGGACGAGGGGGGGGGTACGAGGAGGGGAAGATGAGGGAGGAGGGCATGGGGAAACAGATGGAGGGCCAGGTGGAGGGGAGGGGCAATGGTGAGGAGGGGGAGAGGGAAGGGGGATGGGGATCGGCCCTGCAACATTAGGAGGGGAAGGCCCTGGCCCCGGACCCTCAGGCCCGGGACCCCCAGGCCTCCCCGACTCCTCCCCACCGGCTCCGCCCTCCGGAGGATCGGGAGCCTCCTGGCCAACCGAGCCCGTGTCCCCCGGGGGGGAGCCCCACGCCCACGCCTGCTCCGCCTTCTTTGAGGCAATGGGCCTGTTGGTCCCTCCGGAGTAGTACTAGGGGCTCCAGGATCCCCCCCCCCCCCGCCATCACTCGCCGGGGGGCTTCGGCCGCTCCCGGCCCGGGAGGTCCCCCCCCTGAGGAAGAACCCCGATATGCTTTGGGACACCTGCTAAATGGGTGCCCCATCTCACCACACAAGTTGCAGCATATCTTCCCCACATGACTCGGACTGGTGGCCAAACTCGTGGCACCGGCCACATCTGACCACCGTGCAGTCCGAGCTCATGTGGGTCGGGCTGCCGCACTTGAAGCAACGACGGGGTTGTCCCGGGTAGAACGCCAGGATCCGGTCTCTGCCTAGAAAGGCGCTGCCAGGGAGGTGGGCAACACTGTTGCCCTCCCTCTTGAGCCGGATCCTGGTCAACCAAGCCCCGTCCAGACCCCGCGCTCATCAAGGTTCTTCCCTCAGGGGGGTCTGCAACTGCCCGTACCTCCCGAGCCAGGTGGCAATGTCCTCCGGAGGGAGCGACTCATTCCTCACCAGGATGTGATGTTTCTTAACCTCCTCCTGCCTGGAGATGGGAATGAGCCTGTACCTCTTCCAAGGTCAACGCCCCTCACCAACCCAAAGCCGGTGATGAAGCGTTCCATACACACGGGAGTGACAAAACTTATATCAAACTCCCGTGTGTTGGTGGGATGGATGACAGCAAAAAGGTCATCCACCCCAAAACCCAAGGAGAGTACCAGGCCCACCACCTCACCTCGAGCGGGGCAGGGGTCCGGACCCTCGTACCGAAGCTGGACAACATTCCTACGCCTCCTCTCTGGACCACCTGTACCCCTCGTCCACGCCGACCCCTGCGTCCTCTCCTGGTCATGCAGGGGGGGGCGCGGAAATTCTGGGCGCCAAACCGGCTGTACAGGTGGTCCAGTGGGGCACGAGAGCCCAACACCTGGGCGAAAGAGCGACCCCCCTTTAGGGCAGACAATAAGTTGGCCTCCGGAGACCCCCGAAAGATGTTCTCCGGAAGTGGGGCACCCCCCTCAGCACCCCCAGAAGTGGGGGGGGACGGGGGGGCCCCCATCCCTGCCGGTGGTGTTGCACCCACCCCCCCGCTGTTTGATATAACCTGACCACCCTGACCCACCACCTTTGGCCTGACTACAGGCTCCCCCCCCCCGGGACCACAGCAGAGGGGGGTACCACCCCCACCAAACTCCCCCACCCAGACCCCTCCGCGACCACACCAGCCCCTTGGGACTCCACCTGTACTGGGGGGGAGCCCCCCTGGGACCCCCTCCAACTGCCGGATATAATCATATGCTATACAGTCCACTGGGAGGGGTCCCACCTGACTTTTCCCCCCACCCCGCCTGTGCTGCAGGGAGCCCCTCGGGGCCCTGTGGCAGTGTCCATGGGGACCTGGGGGGGTGGCAGCTTACCGTCCAATTTACCGTCCTCACCGTCTCTGTCCATCTCCTGCCGGGGGTGCCTGGAGGTGCCTGCTGCAGCGTCCGGGGCTGGGCACCCCCTGCACCCCCGGCCTCTCATCCCCAGGTCCCCTGAGCCCCCACCGACCACCGCAAACTCGCGGGGGGCACTTTCGGTCGCGGGACGGGCACTTCCGGTTTCGGTCTGGTCACTTCCGGTTCCGGCTGGGGCACTTCCGGTTCCGGCTGGGGCACTTCCGGTTCCGGCTGGGGCACTTCAGGTTCTTGGGCGGTCACTTCCGGGTCCCGGTCTACTCCACCCAACAGCCCGGCGCCATCTTGGCCACACTGCACACAAGCTGTTTACCTCCAGATGACCGCAGCACAATGCCTCCACCATGTGTCTGCCTCTCTCCGATGACATAGCAGCCGCAGGAGCAGTCCCTGGCCTTTCATGGAAGAGACGGTCCTCCCTGCTGATGGTGGTGGCGGTGGTCTGGTGGAGGGCAGGTGCTGTTGACTCCTCCGGAGGCCGGAAGCGGTCCACCTTCGGGGCTGAGGGAGGCCATCCACCCCTCTTCCGGGGCAGGGGGCTGGGGGCTGGAGGCTGGTCCTGGTAGGCTGGAACACAGGAGCTCTGGAAGACAGGTCTTCTCTCCTCTCCAGCAGGAAGCAGAATGAGCTCTGTGGGAGGAGCCGGAACTACTGCCAGTGGGAGGAGCTGCACTGAGACCGAGGAGGGGTTTCGCCCCCGTTGTTCTCCGCCATTTCCGCGCCCCCCCCCCCGGATGTAAAGAGCTTGATTTGGGGTAGGGGGCCTGGCCGAACATGGCCGAGGAGAGCATCGGTGGGTGTCCCCCCCCGGCGGAAGGCGGCGGCGAAGACGGTGCGGGGCTGGAGCCCCCCCCGGCAGAAAACGTCTGGAAGACCGAGGGGCTCCGCCCCCGTTGTTCTCTGCTTTTTTCGGCCGGCCCCCCCCGGATGTGAAAGAGCTTATTTTGGGGTGGGGGCCTGGCTGGACATGGCGGAGAGCATCGGTGGGTGTCCCCCCCCCGGCAGAGACGGCGAAGCCCGGGGCCCAATGGGCTGGTGGTGGGGGGTCCTGGCAGAAGACCCCGGAGCTGACTAATAAATTATTTTTTTCTGTGTGGTTTTTTTTGTGTTTACACTTTTCCACCCGGTGAATGGGTAGGGGTACGATGTACCCCATACTCATTCACATAGGGTGGGGGGCCAGATTCTGGGGGCCCCTTAATATAGGGGGCTCTCAGATTCTGATAAGCCCCCCGCCCGCATACCCCGACAACCAACGGCCAGGGTTGTCGGGAAGAGGCTCTTGTCCGATCGACATGGGGACAAGAGTGCTTTGGGGTGGGGGGGCAGTGCCCCCCTCCCCACAGCACACACTCCCCCATGTCGAGGGCATGTGGTCTGGTACGGCTCAGGAGGGGGGGCGCGCTCGCTCGTCCCCACCCCCATTCCTGTCCGGCCAGACTGCGTGCCTGGGAGAAGGGTTTGGTCTGGATCTGAGGGGGAACCCCACGCCGTTTTTTGGCGTGGGTTTAACCCCTTATGTTCCAGATCAAATCTAAGAGCCTGTTGTGCACCTGAAGGGGGACCCCCACGCCGTTTTTTTTTTTGGTAATTTGGGGTGGAGT